>RJWT010006437.1:0-29104 GCA_004365215.1 Cuniculus paca | reverse complement strand
TTACCAACATTAGAGCAGACACAGATAATAAAATAGATGAGATTAAGAAAATTATGGAAGCTCAGCACAGGAAAGAAATGGAATCCATAAAACATTTAAGCAGATATCCAGGAGAATAAAAACTCCATTGAAAGTATTTGAAGCAGATTAAGCCAATGTGAGGACAGGATCTCAGATATTGAAGACAGGCTTACATTTAGGGACCAGGAAAAGAAAAATTTCTAAAAACTAGCAAGGGATCATGAGAAATCAATCCAGCAGCTGCTAGATGAGACAAAAAAGAATAACTTAAGATTAATTGGAGTCAATGAACAAACGAGATACCACAAATGCCATTAAAAGTATGTTCACAGACATCATGACAGCAAACTTTCCCAGGTGAGAAAAAGAATTTGACACTCAGATAAATGAGGCATATAGAACTCCAATTAGAGCCAGGCCTGGTGGCACACACCTGTAATCCCAGCACTCGGGAGCCTGAGACAGGAGGATCGTTGTGAGATTGAGACCAGCCTGGGCTACAAAGTGACCTCAAGGCCACCCTGAACAGCATAGCAAGACCCTGTCTCAAACAGACAAGGGCCAGGGATTTAGCTTAGTGGTGTAAGCTCCTGCCTGGCAAGTGCAAGATTATGAGTTCAATCCACAGTGCCAGGAAGAAAAAAAAAAACTCCTAATTAGCAATGACCAAAAAAATCTACAGCCAAGCATATCATAGTCAAGATTCCAGAAATTCAACACAAGTATAGAATCCTAAAAGCTGTTAGAGAAAAGAAACAAATTACCTATAAAGGAAAGCCCATCAGAATCTCAACTGACTTCTCAGCACAAACTCTCAAGTCAAGGAGAGCTTGGAGGAAAGTACTCCATATTCTAAAGGAAAACAACTTTCAACCCAGATTGATGTACCCTGCAAAATTATCTTTCAAAATTGTTGGAGAAATAAGATTCTTCCATGACAAAGAACATCTGAGGAGATTTATGACCACCAAACCAGCACTCCAAAATGTTCTGAAGGACATTCTAGGAAGAGATAATAAGGACTACAGCTCCATGAACCTCAACAGAAGGAATACACTAAGGAAGGCAAATAACTAGAGGAAGGGGGGAAAAGGGTGGGGAGAGCCAACAATAGGAAAATAACATGACAAGGATAAGGCAATACACATCAGTAATAACCATCAATGTTAATGGTCTTAATTCACCAGTCAAAAGACACAGCCTGGCAGAATGGATCAAGAATAAGATCCAACAGTATGCTGCATATAAGAAACACACTTAATTCAGAAAGAAATTCATAGACTGCAAGTCAAAGGATGGAAAACAATACTCCATGCAACAGGAACCAAGAGAAAAGCAGGGTAAGCTATTCTGTTTGCAGACAAAGTGAATTTCAAGTGAAGACTGATTAAGAGAGATGAAGAAGGTCACTATATCTTCATAAAGGAAACAATCCAAGAGGAAGAGATAGCAACCATAAATATATATGCAACAAATGCCAGTGCACCCAACTATATAAAACAATTACCAACACATGAAAAATCAGATAAACCCTAATACAGTTGTATTGGGAGATCTCAATACCTCCCTGTCACAAAAACACAGATTGACTAGACAAAAAATCAATAATGAAATATTAGAAAAAAATCAAATTTTTGAATAAATGGACTTAGTAGATGTGTATAGAATGTTCCACCCCACAACATCAGAATACACATTCATCTCTGCTGCACATGGGACATTCTCCAAATAGACCATATACTAGCTCATAGAACATGCTTAAGTAAATGCAAAGGAATTGAAATTATCCCATGCATACATTGCACCACAGTGCAATGATATTGGAAACCCATGCCAAAGGAAACCACAAGAACTTCATAAACACATGGAAATTAAATAGCACCCTACTGAACAACCAATGGGTCACAGATGAAATTAAAGAAGAAATTAGACAGTTTTTACAGTTGAATGATAGTGACAGTACAACATACCGGAACTTGTGGTACACAGTGAAAGTAGTCTGAAGGGGGAAATTTATACCAGTAAATACCCATATCAGGAAAACAGAGCAAACACATATAATCAACTTAATGTTGAACCTTAAACTTCTAGAAAAAGAAGAGCAGACTAAGCCAAAAGCTCATACAATGGGGGAAATTATAAAGATCAGATCAGAAATTAACGTACTGCAGACTAAACAATACCAAGAATCAATGAAGCGATGAGTTGGTTCTTTGAAAGATTAAACAAAATACACAAACCCTTAGCCAACCTTATCAAAAAATATTCAAATCCATGCTATTAGGAATGAAAAGGGTTTTTCAGACCCTGTAGAAATCCAGAAGATCATCTATATCTACTTTGAAAACTTGTATCCTAATACGATGAAAAATACAGAAGAAATAGACAGATTCCTAGATACATATAACTTACCAAAGCTGAATTAAGAAGATATAACCCTAAATAACCCAATATCAATTAGTGAAATCAAAGATGTAATAAAAAACCTGGCAACAAAGAAAAGCCCAGCCCCTGACTGATTCACTGCTGAATTCTACAAGAAATTTAGAGAAGAAACTGGGCGTGGTGGCTCATGTCTGTAATCCCAGCACTCAGGAGGCTGAGACAGGAGGATCATTGTGAGTTCGAGACCAGCCTAGGCTACAAAGTGAGCTCATGGCCAGTTTGAACGGCATAGTGAGACCCTGTCTCAAAAACACAAGGGCCGGGGATTTAGCTCAGCGGCCTAAGCACCTGCCTGGCAAGCCCAAGTTCGTGAGTTCAATCCCCAGTGCCCCCCCCAAAAAAAAATTTAGAGAAGACCTAACACCACTACTTCTCAAACTCTTTAATGAAATTGAAAAGAAAGCAATATTTCCAAATTCATTTCTGGAAATAAACATTACCCCAATACCAAAATCAGTAAAGGACCCAACTAAGAAAGAGACTTACAGGTCAATTTCCCTAATGAACATTGACGCAAAAATCCTCAATAAGAAAAAAAAAATCCTCGATAAGATACTGGCAAACAGACTGCAGCAAATTGTCAAGAAGACTGTACACCATGATCAACATACATAAATTCATAAATGTTATAAACCATATTAACAGAGCCAAGGACAAAAATCACATGATCATCTCAATAGATGCAGAAAAAGCTTTTGACAAAGTCCAGCACCCATTCATGATAAAAGCCCTACAGAAAATTGGAATAGATGGTCTTTATCTCCAATCTGATAAGAGTCATCTGTGACAAACCAACAGCCAACATCACACTAAATACACAAAAACAGAAAGCTTTCTAAAATCAGGAACAAGACAAGGATGTCCACTGTCTCCACTCTTACTCAACATAGTCCTAGAACCTTTAGCTGAAGCAATTAGACAAGAGAAAGAAATAAAAGGAATAAAGATAGGAAAGGAAGAAGTTAAGCTATTGTTACTTTCAGATGACATGATACTCTACTTAGGAGACC
This sequence comes from Cuniculus paca, assembly GCA_004365215.1. NCBI lineage: Eukaryota > Metazoa > Chordata > Mammalia > Rodentia > Cuniculidae > Cuniculus > Cuniculus paca. The sequence continues at coordinate 25,628 of RJWT010006437.1, read as the reverse complement.
CCAAAAACTCCACCCAAAGACTTCTAGATTTAATAAGCAAGTTTAGTAACATAACTGGTTACAAAGTCATCACTCAAAAATCAATTGCCTTCCATACATGAATAACAAACTCATTACCTTTTACAGTAGCATCCAAGAAAATGAAATACCTAGGAATCCATCTAACAAAGGATGTGAAAGACCTCTACACTGAAAACTACAGTACTCTGAAAAAGGAGATAGAAGAGGATATTAGAAATATAGAAAGATATCCCGTGCTCTTGGGTAGGAAGAACCAATATAGTGAAATGCCATACTTGCAAAACTGTTGTACAGATTCAATGCAATCCCAATCAAAATTCCAATAGCATATCTCACAGAATTAAAGAAAACAATCCTAAATTTCATCTAGAAACAGAAGAGACCTAGAACAGCAAAAGCAATCCTAGGCAACAAAGACAAGGCAAGGGTCATCACAATCCCTGACTTGAAATTATACTATAAAAGTACTGTGCTAAAAACAGTATGGTACTGGCAAAAAAAAAACAGACCTGAAGATCAATGGAACAGATTAGAAGATGCAGAAACAACTCCAGACCTACTAGGATGCCTTATCTTTGACAAAGGTGCCAAACACATTCACTGGAAGAAAACCTCTAATAAATGGTGCTGTAAAAACTGGTTCTACACATGCCAAAGATTAAAACTGGACCCATATCTTCCACCAGGCACTAAGCTAAAATCAGAATGAATCTTAATATTAAAACAGAAACATTAAATCTGCTGGAAGATAGAGCAGGTAAAACTCTTGAAGACATTGGTGTAGGCAAAGAGTTTATGAACAAAACCTCGATTGCACAGGAAATATCACAATCAACAACTGAACAACTATCACAAAGAATCAACTTACCCTATTGAAAAGCTTTTGCACAGCAAGAGAAACCACCAACAGAGTGAGGAGACAACCCACAATGTAGGAGAAAATGTTTGCCAGCTGTTCCTCAAAGGATTACTATGGAGAACAAATAAAGAGCTCAAAAAAATCAGTCCTCCCAGATTTAAAGACCCAAACAAAAATGGTCATCTGAGATGAATACATACTTCTCAGATGAAGAAATACAAACAGCAAATAAATACGTGAAAAAATGTTCAACATCACTGGTCATCCGAGAGATTCAAATTAAAACAACACTGGAGATTTCACCTCACCCCCAAAACAATGGCTACTATCAAGAAATCAAGCAATAACAAATGCTGGAGAGGCTGTGGGGAAAAAGGAACCCTTCTCCACTGTTGGTGGGAATACAGACTGATGCAACCACTGTGGAAATCAGTGTGGAGATTCCTCAAAAAACTAGCATGAGAGGTTCCATTTTATCCAGCTGTTCCCTGTCACGATATCTTCCTGAAGGAATTAAAAACATCATACCACAGTGATATATGTGCACCCATGTTTATAGCAGCACAATTTGTAATAGCCAGATCTTGGAAGCAACCTAACTGCTCATCAACTGAGGAATGGATAAAAAAAGATGTGATGTTTTATACAATGGAGTACTATTCAGCCATAAAGAAGCATACACTGGAGACTTTTATAGGTAATTGGATGTAACTTGAGAACATACTCATTAGTGAAATAAATAAGACACAAATGTAAACATCATTTTGTCTCAGTGTGAGAAGCTGAAACAACATATATACATGTATATGTATATTAAAAAAATAGTTAAGATATTTATACTACTGATTTCTGTTAGTTCACTGAAGAGAAAGATTTGTACCGGTATTGTTTGGACAATTGAATGCAGATGTCTTGTGCTCTGGGTGAGTGATTTGGGAATGACAATGAGCAGTGTATGTACCATTGTTACCCCCTGATTGACGTGTTTTGAATTATTTTGTTTTTGTTTTTTGCGGCTCCAGGGATCAAATTCACAACCTCGCGCTTGCCAGGCAGGCACTTAGGCCGCTGAGCTAAATCCCCAGCCCATGTCTTTTTGAGAAAGGGTCTCGCTATGCCATTCAGGTTGGCTTTGGGCTCACTTTGTAGGCCAGGCTGGTCTTGAACTCACAACAATCCTCCTGTCTCAGCCTCCCGAGTGCTGGGATTACAGGCATGTGCCACCAGGCCTGGAGTGTTTTGAAATTTTATTGCAGTTTTTCTTCTTTTCTTTTTCTTCTTTTTTTTTAATGTTTATCCTTGAAATAAAATGGATTTTGGAGAAAAAAGTCATCTGCTTTCAGTTTAGAAAGATATTTCTTGAGTACAGAATTATAGTTCATAGGTTTCTTCTTTTCAAAGCTTTCTTTTAGTATTTTAAATATGTCGATCCACCTGTGTTTTGATTGTTTTCTTCAAGAAGTTAGGTATCACCAGGTGTGGTGAAACATACCTGCAACCACAGCATTAGGGAGCCTGAGGCAGGAGGATCACCACAAATTTGATGCCACTAAGCTAGCTAGTGAATTCAGGGCCAGCTTGAACTACATAGCAAGACCCTGTTTCAAAACACAAATACAAAAAAAAAAAAAAAAGCTGTCATTCTTGTCTTTATTCTCTATCCTTCTCTGGCTGCTTTTTTTCTTTAAACTGCTGCCACTCAGTTTGTAAAAGGAGGATAAATCCCTGATGGAGCAGCTGCTACAAATCTCACTGGTTCCAGGGCCTGAGAATCATCTTTGCTCTGATCTCAATTCTTCCTACTAGCCATGACATTTCTTATTCATTCCCCCAAGGAAGCCGTAAAATGACTCTGTATCTCCTTTCCTTTCTAATATAATAGCTCTTTAGAGATAAAATGACCACCCCACTTCCCATTCCCTACTTCATAAGCCCGCTCTGGATTCCCGGGCTCAAACATTTCCCTTCTAGTTACGAAAGTCGAACAGCTCCTCTGAATGCAGACACTGGCCACCGCTCAGTCTTGAAATGAAAAGCAAGTCGTCTTCAGAAGGTTTACATTCTCATGGTTACCTGCCTTGTGGATCATCTAACACCATCAAGTGGGAAGAAGTGATTCCCGCCATTTTCACATCCATTCTGAATAGCAAGAATATGAAAGTGTGCTATGCCATGATGCTTCTGTGTCAGCAACTACCGCACATGACCTGGAATGCACACACAGGATGTAAATCTAAGCTACTCATCCAATGGTTTCATGGAAGCTTTCCAAATGAGAATAGGAGAGCCAATCCAGAGAAGCAGCAAGCTGTACAGTTCAAAAACAGTGAGAACACCTGAATCAGAAAAAGCATGAAACAAATGGGAGACTTGGGAGTTGAGTGGCAAAGGGTGGTTTCCGGGTTCTGCACTGCTTTGCTAGGAAACTGGACCTGTGAGAAGACAGGCAGAAAACACCCTCCCTGGATTCATCCTGCCGGCTGCTATCTCTGAGTCCTGAGAGTGCAGAGACTGCCATGATAAGAAAGTGAAGAACAGCAGAAGCAGGATTTGTGTGTGGTCTCCATATACCTACAGAGTCCATTCCATGTCTTAAACTCTTTCCTTTTTCTTCAATCCTTTCCCTTTCCCCCAGGTCAGTTACCTTCCTTCATGTAGATCTTACTGAGTTTTCCTGCTCCATCTTTGCCCCTATGAACCTATTTGCATTCCTGCCAGAGCTGTATCTCTAAATGTCAAATAAAATCTGAACAGGTCACTCCACTGCTGAAAATTCTTTAACAGCTACCCATTTCCAATATGAATAAAATCAAAACCCCTTTTCACTTGATACACAAGACAGTTTCCATTCTGGATTCTGCCTGCTCCTGCAGCCCCACTACAAGTTCCTGCTTCCTGTGCTCCTGCAAAGCTGAGCTGAAAGAAGTTTCGGCACTCAAGCCGGGCGTGGTGGCGCACACCCGTAATCCCAGCACTCGGGAGGCTGAGACAGGAGGATCGTTGTGAGTTCGAGACAGCCTGGGCTGCAAAGTGAGCTCAAGGCCAGCCTGAATGGCATAGTGAGACCCTGTCTCAAAAAGACAAGGGCTGAGGATTTAGCTCAGTGCCATAAGCGCCTGCCTGGCAAGTGTGAGGTTGTCAGTTCGATCCCCGGTGCCGCAAAAAATTTCGGCACTCACTGCGATTATTCCGAATTCCCAAATGCCCCACAGAGGTGGGTAGGAAGCTCTCCAATACTCTCTTCACACTACATGTTATGGTTTGTATATAGATGCCCCCCCATGTAGTCATAGAAGCGACTAAATCTAGCATTTGTGGTTGACCCCTTATCTAGCGCTGGGATTGGCGGTGTGAGTTCTGCACCCGCCCAGGGGTGGAGCCGACATACAATGTAAGGTCGGAATGGGGGCGTTTTTTCCTCTGTGGCGCGGTTTGTGCTTGCCGCTTGCAGCCGCCATGAACGGCAACGACTCAGCCACCGCCACCCTGCCTTGGAGCCAGCTAAGCATGGACTAAAAGAGCCAAAACTGTAAGAAATAAACCTCTCCTTCCTTAACTTTGGGTGTCAGGTATTTTGTCCCAGCAACGAGAAAAAAGTAACCAAGACTCTGCGTATTTCTCAATTATAACAGAATATTGTATTATAATTGTATAATTGTTTGCATGCTGCTTCCATTCTAAACCCCTTAAATTGTTTGCCTGGGGTGGGCGTGGGGTGAGGGTTAAGCTTAATTGTTTCAGCTTGACTGGCTTGGAGGCGCTCAGGGGATTAGTAGAGCACGCTTCTGGGTGTTTGTGGGTGGGTCATGGAGGCGAGACCTTGCTCTCAGGTCCCTGTGTGTACATTGCTCCCCAGTCTGCTTCTTGGCCACCATGAACGAAGTGACTTTGCTCAACGTGGTGTTTCTCCCTTTGCACCTGCTGACCATGGGCTGAATCACCTTAGAACCACAGCTAAATTAAACCTCCCCACTTTTAAATTGTAGGTGTCAAGCATTGTCCAGCAGTGGGAAAGCTGGATAATGCAAGAAGAGTCTTTTTACTGTTGCCATGCTATTTTTTTAATTGCCATTTTAATGATTTTCAAGTATACTGTAGTAATTACATTCACCGTGTTGTACAACAATCACTACTATTTTTTAATCTTTCCAAATGAAATTCCTTATTCTCCCTTGCCCTCCACCCCTGGTAATCTTCACTTTCTTTCTGGTTCTATGAATTTGCCTATTCTAGCTATTTCATATAAATAGAATCATGTGATACTTGTCCTTCTATGCCAGGTTTATTTCACTTTGTATGTTTTCAAAGTTCATTCCAAATATCAGAGCTTTATTTCTTTTGATAGCTGAATATTATTCCATTATATAGCTGTATCACATTATATTTATGCATTGACCAGTTGATGGGCACTTGGGTTGTTCTGATTGCTGGCTATTGTGACTAATTCTGTGATGAATGTTGGGTTATAAATGTATTTTTGAGCTGGGCATGGTGATGGATACCTGTAATTCCAGCACTTGGAAGGCTGAGGCAGGCAGATAGCCACAAGTTCAAGGCCAGCCTGGGCTACAAAGTGAATCCAAGGCCAGCCTGAATTACATAGTGAGACCTGTGAAGCTGGCCTGAGAGTGACCTGAGAAAGACTTGAGCTGCCCACTGTAAACAAGGGAGTCTCCATTACTGACAGTAGCTTGCCCCTGGTGAACAAGGGTAATAAACAGTTTAATGTGGGGGTAAGGTCGCCCTGCAGTCCCCTGACGCCAACTCTGTACCAACCTGGGCTGATTGCCCCTACTGCCTTAAACTCAAACATTTTATACAGATTTTTTGAGATTCCTTAAAATTGCACCCCCAACCTTAAAACCTACATACACTCAGTCCCCACTTTAGATACTTGCTGATATTCACTCCGATGTCAGTCTTCCTGTAGGTAAAATAAATCTGATCTTTCCCACAGCTTCAGTCTCAGAGTGGCTCCTCATGCACTGTTATTACAAGACCCTGTCTCAAAACACACAAAAAATGTATGTGTGAGTCCCTATTTTCAATTCTTTTGTATAGATTTTCCTTGTCTGCTAATGCTAACTTGTGGGTCAATTTAGGCTTCATTTTGATGAATTATTTTCTTCAAAATGAGTCATTTTTCCTCCTTTGCACGCTGCTAATTATTAATTGCGTGGCAGCAATTGTGAATTTTACCCTGTTTATTACTGGGTATTTTTGGATTCTGTTAAACCTTTTTGTTCTGGAATCCAGTTAAATTTCTGGGCAGTAGCTTGCTTGCTTGATCCCTGTTGTTCTTGCTTTCATAACTTGGCAACTCTGAAACTGTGCTCACTCTGTGGCTAACTGGTGAGGGAAGAGCTTCCTGAGTAGTCTTCCAGGGCCTGGTGAGTTGTAAGTTTTTATAGTCTGCCTGACAGAAACAGCAGTTATTCTTAGCCATAATAGTTTGGATCTGAAATCCGCCCCCCCACATGATATGTTGAAGCCTTACTTCCCGGCGCAGTAGCTTCTGAGGTCAGCATTTGGTAGGTAATGAGCACAAGAGGGCTCTGATCTCATCAAAGGATTAATCCATGTATGAATTCATAATGTAACAGGCCACTGGGAGGTGGTGGCAGATTTAGGAAGTAGGTCCTTGGGAGTGTGAGTTCGAAGGGTATAGTTTGTTCTTTCTCTCCCCTACCCCTTTCTGAATGACATGAGGCAAGCAGCTTTGCTTTGCGTATTCCCTCTGTGATGTTCTGCCTCATCATCAGCCTAAAAGCGATGATCATGAACTAAATTCTCTGGAACTGTGAAACAATAAATCCTTTCTCCTTTAAATTGATATATCTTAGCTGGGCGTGGTGGCTCACACCTGTAATCCCAGCACTCGGGAGGCTGAGACAGGTGGCTCGTTGTGAGTTCGAGACCAGCCTGGGCTACGAAGTGAGCTCAAGGCCAGCCTGAACGGCATAGTGAGACCCTGTCTCAAAAACACCAGGGCTGGGGAGCTAGCTCAGCGGTCTAAGCGCCTGCCCGGCAAGCGCAAGGTCGTGAGTTCAATCCCTGGTGCTGCAAAAAAAAAAAAAAATTGATATATCTTATACTTTGTTACAGTGACTAAATGCTAACACACCAGCCTTCTGTGAATGCCAGACACTGTTCCCTAATCCATTCTGTTGTATAATTGTCTTGGCCTCAGGAAGTTTCTCACACATGACTTGATCAGTACGCTGCTGAATATTTGAGATGCGCAGGTTTACAATTTGAACATAAAGAACTTGGAAGTCGTCACTTCTCACACCAAGAAAAGACTGAACAAATTGAAAGTCAACAACTACTCTTAGATCTATTAGAAAATTGAGGTCACAAGGCAAAAACTGCTCTCTCCAAATCTAGAGAAATAGGCACACAGAAGATCACAGCTTAATGGGAGTGGAAGCCCAAGAAAAGAATCCTACAGCTGAAGCCATGCTGGTGGGAACCACTGAAATTTAACTAACAAATTGTTGGAGCCCAGGTGTGGGCAGCCTTGGGAGTTAAAAACGGGGGTGGGAGCTATCTACACTTTGAATCTTACCTCCAGCATCATTACTAGGTTTTCACAGTGAAATTGGAGGAAAATCTGTAGAAGGAGAGCAAAAGCAACCAACTAAAATATTTCCAGATGTCCCTGTTTTCCTTAACAGTGTCTGAACTCAAGAGAAACTGTTCACCAGAACCTAGCCAACTGAGGTTTTACTAAATCCCAACAGATCTGAGGGAAGGGAAATACCCAACTCCTGCCGGCCTCCCTAACTTTCAACCTGGCTCACTAAAGATAGACCTAATCATAGGACCATAGGCTGTCTACCCTCCCTTTCACTCCCAAATCAACAAGGCTCCTGTGTAATAATAAGAAATTATAACTAAAAACTGCAAGGCAGCCGGGTGTGGTGGTGTATGCTTGTAATCCCAGCACTGGAGAAGCTGAGGCAGGAGGGTCACCACAAGTTTGAGGTCAGCCTGGACTACATAGTGAGTAGGCCAACCTGGCCAACCTGGACTACATAGGAAAAAGAAAAGAAAAGAAAAAGAAAAGAGAACAGAACTGCAAGGCTCAGAGCCTAAGGAGTTCTAGGGACACCGAAGACAACAGGAAGAGACACAACAAGGACGCTAGACATCACAGCTACCACAGATAGTAGACATAAAACCTCAAGACAGGTGTACTGAAATTTGACCAGTAGTGCACGAGGTGCCCAGGTCCTGCTTCCAGGTGACTGCAAATGGAGGTGTCACACCCATCCCCACAAGCTAAGTTCTCCAGCCCTAGTAACCTCCTGAGTTTTATTTGGGGTGCACATCAGTGAGGAGTTGTTCAAATTGTTTTAGAATTGTTTGCAGATACTATCCCCAAAACTGCAGAAAATTTTCATGCATTATGTTCAGAAAAAAAAAAAGGCATTGGATCCATGACTGAGAAACCTCTGCATTTCAAAGGATATTCTTTCCATCAAATTATTAAGAAATGGTATGATTCAGGGTGGAAAATTCTCAAATCAGAGTAGAAAAGGTAGAGAAAGTTATTTATGGTGAAAAGTATTTTTTTGTTTTGTTTTGTTTTTGTCTTTTTGAGACAGGGTCTTGCTATGCAGTTCAGCCTGGCATTGAGCTCACCAGGCTGGTATCAAACTTGCAACAAGCCTCCTCCCTCAGCCTCCCAAGTGCTAGGATTACAGGCATTCACCATTACACCCAGATACATGAATTTATTTTTTGTACCAGGAATCAAACTCAGGACCTCATGCTTGCCAGGCAGGGGCTGCACTGCTGAGCTATATCCCTGGCCCCCGAAAAGTTTGAAAATGAAAACTTTCATTGTAAGCACAATCAGGAAGGTTTATTGAGCGTGACAAATACAGGCCACAATGCAAAGGGTTCTCAGTTCTTTATCACAACAGTTCTAGTCTCTCCTTTGGAAGGGAAACATGCACAGTGTTTGGCCAAGTAATTAAAGGAATAGGTGTGGGGAGGGTACTGGAAAATGTAGAAGTAAATGGTGAAAAACCTGCCAAATTGCACATTATTGCAGAACATGGAGAACTGAAAGAAGGTGACAGTTGGGGAATATTCCCAAAAGATGACGCTGGTGACAGTCATCCAAATTTCCCTGAAGATACAGATATGGATTTCAAAGATGTGAATAAAATTCTATTAATAACAGAAAACTTAATAAACATTGGAAATACATTTTTCAAGTCTCAGAACTGGGAGATGGCCATTAAAAAAATACTCAGAAGTTTTCAAAGGCTGTTATTAGGGAAGCAGATAGATTCAGGCTGCAGCCTGTGGCCTTAAGCTATGTACTGAATATTGGTGCTTGTAAATTGAAGATGTCAAATTGGTAGGAAGCAATCGACAGTTGTTTGGAGGCTCTTGAAATAGATCCATCAAATACCAAAGCACTGTATCACGGAGCTCAAAGATGGTAAGGATTAAAAGAATATGATCTGCGTGCGGGAGCAGGGCCTGCCTCTGCCTTCCCTCTGAGCTGGTTACCGGCGAGCAGTGTCTCCCTATGTCAGCTGGGGTGCATGTGGGAGCTGACACTGGGAGACACTACTCACCGGTAACCAGCTCAGTGAGAAGGCAGAGGCATGCCCTGCTCCCATGTGCATTCCAGCAGCCCTCGGGAGGCTTCTGCCCCAGGTAACAAGCAACGGCTGGGAAAAACAGAAGTGGGGCCTGCACCAGAGCACCCAGTGGCCACCAGTGTATACCTATGGCCAGCACTGGCCAGGAGAACCAAACAGTCATGCTCCACAGATATTGTAGCCAACATGGGAAGTGCCTGGGACCCCACTACCTGCTTGTTTGGAAGAACCCAGGAAAATGTCAAGATGAAGAAGCAAAAAGAAGTCCCTGGACTCCAACCCAAGCAGAGCAAGTCTAGGAGATGAAAACATGGAAAAGGTCAGGAGTTGCACACCTGAAGTTTCTGCAGTGATGGCAACTGAAGTAAAGAGACAACTCCATGAGGCTATAAAAGAAATTAAAACAGAAATATCTCAGGTAAAAGAAGAAATGAAAAGCATAATAAAAGAATTGCTAAGCATCTCTAAAGAAGACATAGATAAAAAATAGAGGAGCATAGGAAAATGAGGGAAACCATAAATGAACAATATAAGAGAGATTTCAGATGCATGAAACACATTCAAGGAGATAGCCAGGAAATTAAAAACTCCATTGAAAGCTGGCAAAATCGCTTGAAACTGAAGACAAACTTTCAGACCTTGAAGACAGGTGTGCAGCTTGTGATCGCGAAAGGAAAGACCTCTTAAAAATAATGAGGAACCAAGAAATAACAATTCAATGACTGCAAGATAATACAAAGAAAAATAATTTAAGAGTGATAGGTATCAATGGAGAAGCAGGGATCAACACAGGAAAAGGACGTGATATTCAGATAAGTGAGGCATATAGAACTCCAGCTAGCCATAATCAAAATAAATCTATACCCAGACATATAATAATCAAGATTCCCAAAATTCAACACAAGAATAGAACATTAAAAGCTGTTAGAGAAAGGAAACAGATCACTTATAAAGGAAAACCCATCAGAATCACGACAGACTTCTCAACACAAACCATCAAGTCAAGAAGAGCTTGGAGTGAAATATTTCAAGTTCTGAAAGAAAACAACTTCCAACCCAGATTGATATACCCTGAAAAACTATCTTTCAAAATTAACGGAAAGGTCTGGGGATTTAGCTCAGTGGATCAAGCACTTGCCTGGTAAGCGTGAGGTTGTGAGTTCGATTCCTGGTACCAAAAAAAAAATGGAGAAATAAGATACTTCCATAACAAAGAACAACTGAAGGAATACATGACTGCCAAACCAACCCTACAAAGAATACTGAAGGACATTTTAGAGAGAGATAAAAAAAGACCATGGTTCTAGGAACAGCAGCAGAGGGGGATCACTGAGCAGGGCAGACAATTGAATGGATGGGGAAAATAGACAGCCAATAGCAGGAAAATAGCATGGCAGAGACGCGCCAGTGCATATTGGCCAAAACCATTAATGCAGATGACCTCAATTCACCAATAAAAAGAAACACAGGCAGAGTGGATCAGGAGACAAGAGCCATCAATGTGCTTTATCCAAGAAACACATTTAACTCAAAAGGAAATTCATAGACTAAAAGTCAAAGAAGAGAAAACAGTGCTCTGTGTGACAGGGAACCAGAAAAAAAGTAGGGGTAGCTTGCCCATCAGCTGCAGAATGGATAAGAAAGATATGGCATTTCTATACAATGGAAAGCTACTCAGCTATAAAGAAAGATAACCTCGAGGCTCTTGTAGGTAAATTTTTGTTTTTGTTTTTGTTTTTGTTTTTGTTTTTGTTTGTGGCACCAGGGATTGAACTCACAACCTTGCACTTGCCAGGCAGGCACTTAGGCCACTGAGCTAGATCCCCGGCCCTCTTGTAGGTAAATGAATGCAACCTGAGATCATGCTCATGGATGAAGTGGTTCAGAGTCATGTGGGTGAACATCGTGTTGTCTCCCTCGTATAAAAAAAAAAAGCCCTAAAGAAATTAGTGGGATCCAAAACACAAAATATAGAGGTTGTGAAGGTGAAAGGGGAGGAGATGTCTACAGGGGTAAGGCAGTGGTCATTGTTAATCTATTATTCTGTTTTAAAACCCTGTATTGTTTTCATAGTTCTGTTTAGCTTGGTTTTATTCTGTTTTGTTATGTTTGATCTTATTATATTTGATGGCATGGACAGCTATTTCAAAACTAGCAAAATGGATTATAGTAGCCATTATTGATTTCCTATTACCTTGGTTCTAAGCCTTGTATTGCTTTGCTTGTTTTCTTTTGATTGATTTTATTTTGCTTTGTTTGATTTTTGAGGGTATGAGCATTATGATAGCCATTATTGATTTCCTTTTATCTTGTTTTGAAGTCTTGTATCATGTTCATTGTTTTGTTTTGATTGATTATTCTATTTTGCTTTGTTTGATTTTATTATGTCTGATGATATAAACAGCCACTTTGAAGATAACAAGATGCATTATAGTAGCCACTGTTGTATTCCAACTGTCTTGTTTTGAAATCCTGTATTGCTTTCATTGTTTCATTTGGATTGGTTTTATTCTCTTCTGCTGTGTTTGATTTATTGTGCCTGATGATATGGGAAGTTATTTTGAAGATAGCAAGAGGCAACATGGTAACCATTGTTGGTTTATTTTTTATCTTGTTTTGAAGTCTTGTATCATGTTCATTTTTTGTTTGTTTGTTTTTGGCGGTACTGGGGATTGAACTCATGACCTCGTGCTTGCCCGGCAGGCACTTAGGCCACTGAGCTAGATCCCCAGCCCTTGTCGTTTTAAGACAGGGTCTCACTATGCTGTTCAGGTTGGCCTTGAGCTCACTTTGTAGCCCAGCCTGGTCTTGAACTCACAACGATCCTGCAGTCTCAGCCTCCCAAGTGCTGGGATTACAGGCATGAACCATCATGCCTGGCTACATTCATTGTTTTGATTGACTCGATTCTGTTTTATTTTTTCAGTTTTATTCTCTTCAAAAGAAAAAAATAAAAGAATGTGATCAAGCATTGACTGATTTTAAGAAAGCTCAAAAGAGCACCAGAAGATAAAGCTATTCAGGCAAAACTGCTGAAATTCAAATAAAAGATAAAGGCATGGAAACATAAAGGGAAGGCAGTGTATGCAAAAATGCTTGCTTAATACGGATTCACTTTTCTTTTTCTTTCTTTCTTTCTCCTTTTTTTGAGATAGGGTCTCACTATGTAGTCTAGGTTGGTCTTGAACACTCAACGATTCTCCTGCCTCAGTCTCCCAAGTGCTAGGATTATAGGTGTGCACCACTGTGCCAGGCCCAGATTCACTTTTGCCTTAGTATTATGCATAGATTGCTTAAAGCAATAAGATGATGTAAGAGTCCCAGGGTATTTCCTTTAACACTTCAGTTCCTCATTGTTTATAGTTTAGAAATACTGATAGTTTCCCTCTTAAAAAATATAAAAAAAAAAGACATAAAACCTCACACTGAGCCCTATCTACCTCAGTTTCTTTTACTAATGCTAGGGGTTGTTTCCATGTAAATTTCTTCTTTTTTTTTTTTGGTACCAGGGATAGAACTCACAGCCTTGTGCCTGTCAGGCAGGCACATATGCCGCTGAGCTAAATCCCTGGCCCTGTAAAGCTCTTCTTTCCGACGAATTCTACCCACCTTCCTGTCCCCAACTCCCACATGCATCCCCTCAACTCAGAATCCACTGGCTCCACCTGGTTTCCCTCTTCCTTATCATAGCCTGGAAACTCTCAAGGATTGCTGGTGCAATCCTAAGCTTCCCCCATTTGTTTTTCATCTCTCAGTGATCATCTTTTGTTGCCTCATCCCAGTCACTTGAAAGCCATTATTTCATATATTTTGCTTGGGCTTTTAGTTTGTCTGTCTGTCTGTCTGTTTTAGTCTGGAAGGTAAAAGTGATTTTTGTCAATCTATCTGGGCAGAATTGGAAGTCCTTTTTCATTTTGACTTTTGGAATAGATTCTTTCAAAGTATACTTGCTCCATCTCCAAGAGCTGGTACTAAACATAGCAGGACCACCATAGGCAGAAAATCCTTTCTTCAGGAATAAGAAAAAGGTAGATGACATTCTCCCCCTATACAAATGGCCCCAAACTGCCATATGATTTCAATTAGTTGATCTTTCCAGTTTTATCCTAACTGGCTCTGTGCTCCATTTAAAAAAAATTTTTTTTTTACTTTAAGGCTGTTAAGTACCTGCTATGGTACTAGACCATGTGGATAAACAGATGAGCAGAACCTGAGTCTACTGACAAAAATTCATATTTTCATATACATATTCATAAAATGAATTTGCTTTGCTTGATAAAAACTATGTAAAAGCATCATGGAAATTGTGAGGAGCAACCAATTGATTCAAAGTACTGGAAGAGGGTTGGGGTTAATAAATAAGGATTTGGAGGATGCTATGCAGAAATGGTGACACTTGACGCACACCTTAAAGAGCAGAGTAGTTACCGCGACAGGGAAGAAAAGCTCCCTGCAGAGGGCGCATCTTCTTGACGTAAGCGGTAGGTGGCAGGTTTTCGCTCGATCAGCACAACCAACCAAAGCAACAGTTTTTTCTACTTTGCTGCTTCTCGTATGTTGCGGGCTTACACACCAACTAGCAACCTTGCTAATAAAACTACTTTAAATTACTTTTGAAGAGTCCAGAGAGCATGTTTTATGGGCCTTCCTATTCAATAAAACAATGAATGCAAGAGATTCAATGTATGACCTAGTAAAATCTGTTTTAGAATTAATTGATCGTTTCCTTGGATCTAGCTATACACATGGTCCCTGACTTTCAACGGCTCAAATTTACAATTTTTCAGCTTTATGATGCTGCAAAAGTGACAGGCACTCAGTACTTCAGATTTTGAATTTTTATCTTTTCCCAGGCTAGCAATGTGTGGCATGATGATTCTCACAGTGCTGGACAGCAAACAACAAAGACTGCGGTGGATAGAGCTGGCAAGCTATGATTTTTAATAGGTTAATCATATTAATGCAATTTAGGATACTTTCAGTTTACAGTGGGTTTATTGGGATACAATCCCATCATAAATCAAAGCGTTTGTGTTTTGAAATTGAGAAAAGTATGTTCATGTTAGACCACACACAAAAGGTACTACTTAAATTCATTATCTAAAAAAATAATAATAATAAAAGGGGGCTGTGATATGGCTCAGTGGCACAAGTGCCCGCCTGGCAAGTGCAAGATTGTGAGTTCAATCCCCAGTACCAAAATAAATAAATAAAGGAAGGAAAACAAATCATACCTTTAGGCCATATTTCAAATATATTCTACATATTTAAAGAATATATGGCTCATTACAAGTTCTGGATTGTTTTGTTTTGTTTTGCTTTGTTTTTTGCCTTCCTATTAAATAAGACAGTGTCTCACCATGTAGCCCAGGCTGGCCTCAAACTTGCGGCAATCCTCCTGCTTCAGTCTCCCAAGTGCTTGGATTGCAGGCATGTGCCACCACACCTACCTTAAATTCTGGATTTTAAACCACCACTATAAATGAGATAGCAATGCATACTAATATCAACTAATATAAATTTGAAAGAATGAGTTAAATTCTAAAGTCTTCTAGATGTGGTAGAGAAGCTGTAGGAAAAATTCCCAACAGTTAACTCTAACTCTAGGACATCCTGCTTAGCTTTTTTCTCTGTTTCTTTACTTTACTACTATGAGAACTTGAGTGATTTACTTAATTTTCCACAATTCTGTTTCCCTATCTATAAAATAAAGAGAAGAACCAACCTCATAGTGTTGTTCAGAGGATTAAATAGATTTAAACTACAAAAAGCATTTACTAAGCACATTATAAGGACTTATTAAATAATAGCTATTTTTATCAAAACCTATGTGTTGCCATTGTCTTTCCACAAGCTTGTTGAGTTAAATTTTTTTAGCAAAGAGATACTTCAGAAGAAAGTAGATTTTTTCTGTGTTCCTTCGTTTATTGCTTTTGAGCATTAGTTATCAAAACTGGCAAGGCGAGTCTTAAGCTTTTCGAGTAGACTTCCTTATTCTATCCTTGGAGATTGTGAGTCAGTCCATCTGAGGCAGAGCTCATGAAACTACTTTGAAAAACTCTACAGGTGATTCTGATGCAGTCAACACTGGGAATCACTGTATGAGAGAACAGCTTTCAAATCACTTGTGTCCTTTCAGGTCTTTTCAGTTTGTCTGAACAGGAGCCATAGTAATTGGATGGCTGGAACCAGGTATCACTTCTGGGTCTCGGACCCACATGACCAAAGGAAAGGTTTGGACCAATGACCCCTGTGATCCTCTCCCATTTTGTGGTTCAGTACATCTAATAAAGAAGCCAGCTCAAGTAATGTCTTTACCAAACAAAACATAGTAAGAAAAATTTAAAAAGAGGAAAAAGAAGTATGAAGTGAGAATGAAAAGCAACAACAGAGAGAGAGGTCTAACCAAAGTGGATAATTTAGTTTTCTGGGTTTTGTTTTCTTTCTTTCTTTCTTTCTTTCTTTCTTTCTTTCTTTCTTTCTTTCTTTCTTTCTTGAGATAGAGTCTTGTTACATAGTCCAGACTGGCCTTGAACTCACTATGTAGCCCAGGCTTGCCTTGAGCTCACAGTGATCCTCCTGCCTCAGCCTACTGAGTCCTGGGATTACAGGTGTGCAGCACCACGCCCAGCCAAAGTGGCTAATTTTAAAAAGGATAAACAGGTTTGTTATCCAGAGAAGAAAATAAAAAGAAGGAGGAGGCTACACACAGCCTATGGAATTATGGCCGTGACATCATCCCATGTGGAACCAGAGGAAATTTTGGCTCAAAGGGGAAAACAAGATTAGTAGTCGATGAATGACCAGGATGGTATGTGAAGAGACCAAGCAGCCAGGAGGACGTGCCAGGGGGAGCAACATATGATAGGAATCAGAAAGGTGGAAGATCCTAGAAATGAAATACAAAAAAAGTGTTAATAGAATCAGATCAAACATAAGATTAATATGCAGTGTTACAGATAGATAAAACCACTTTATAAGCAGATTTTTTTCTTTAGGTTTTTTTCTTTAGGTTTTTTGAGATAGGGTCTCTGTGATTCTGGCTGGCCTCTGGCTAGCCCAGGCTGGCCTCTAACTCCCAGAAACCCTCCTGCCTCTGTCTCCCAAGTGCTGGGATTACAAGAATGCACTACCACACCTGGTGATTTTTAAAACCTCCAAATTCATAGAATGAAAAGATATGCTTGAGGCAGGAGGATCATTAAGAGTTCAAGACCAGCCTGGGCTACAAAGTGAGTTTAAGGCCAGACCAAACTGCATAGTGAGACCCTGTCTCAAAAAGACAAAAAAAAAAAAAAAAAGAAAGAAAGAAAGAAAGAAAGAGAAAGATATGCTATTGGAAAAAGATGAACAAATTAGATAGAAAGGAGGACAATTAAAGTTTTCTGGGTTTCTTTTAATTATTTATTAAATAATGGCTAAATCAAGGAAGAGATATTTGCTTATTGCACATCATATAACAATAAGAAACACTAACATTTTAGAAAGTTAAAAAAACCAAAGAAATAAAGTTGGAAATCATATATACAAAGGAAAAAGTACTACTACAAATGATTCTTTTGTGGTAACTATAGAGACAAATTTATGATTTAAAATTTTTTAATTCAATTAAAAATATAACAGTCTAGGCTAGAGGAGCATTGCTAAGTGGCAGAGCACTTGCCTAGCATACATGGACCCAGATTCAGTATCTAGCACCACAAAAAAGAAAAATAATCTTAAAATTGTTTAAATATAACAATCTATAAAACTTTCAACAAGAAGATATAGGGGAAAACTTGAATTACTATCTGAATGGATAGAGTTAGCAAAGATTTCTTAAACAGGATATAAAAATCACAGACTACAAAAGAGAAAAACAACAGATTGGGCATAATCAAATTTAAAAATTTTTTGCTGTTCAGAAGACTTCATAAACAGTCAAACATGGTGGCACATGCCTATACTGTCAGTACTATGGAGGCTGAGGCAGGAGGATCACTGGGAGTGCATAGCCAATGTGGACTACATAGTCAGTTCAAGGCCAGCATGGAATACATAACAAGACCCTGTCTCAAAAAAGCAAACAAAAAATAATAAAAATGAAAAAAGCCACAGACTGGGGAATAATATGTGCAAAACATCCACTAAAAGATTTGTATGTAGAATTTATAAAGAGGCCTTATAACTCAGCTTCATTTTTTAAATTAGCAAAGGCTATGGGTGAATGTATTGGCACATGCCAGTAATTCCAGCACTTGAGAAGCTGAGGCAGGAGGACCACCATGGATTTGAGGTCAGCCTAGGCTACATGATGAATTCAAGGCCACTCTGAACTGCATAGCAAGACCCTGTCTCAAAAAATAATAAGTAATGAACTAACATTGTAAAGGGAATTTTTAAAACTCAGCTAACCTTGACATCCCTCACGCTAGCTGCAATTTGTAATATAGACATAACTCAGCCAGAAAGTACATCTTGGTGTGCTAACCTGCTTCAAGGCCAGACTGGCTTAGTCTAAAACAACGATTGATTCTTCCTGTTCACCCAAGCCCCTGACCTTAAGAAACCCCCTTCAGCCCAGAACAAGTCTGCCTGACAACATGTGACACAGCCTATGTAACCAATTATAAAATAATCTCCTGTCATCCTTTTGTACTTCCTGATTGAAACATATATAAATGTCCGTTTAACCCCAAGATGGGGATGCTGGTTTGGAGCTCAGTTTCCCTCAGTCCACTAATGTAATAAAGCGTTGCCTTCCAAATCCTTGGTGTTCTCTTGTCTTCCATCCAATTTGGTCCTGGTTTTTCCACAACAACATGTCACCAGGATGCCGGGCATGGTGGCGCACTCCTGTAATCCCAGCACTTGAGAGGCTGAGGGAGGGGGATCGTTGCAAGTTCGAGACCAGCCTGGGCTACAAAATGAGCTCAAGGCCAGCCTGAACTGCTTAGTGAGACCCTGCCTCAAAAAGACAAAAAAATAAAATAAAATAAAATAAAATAAAATAAAATAAAATAAAATAAAATAAGTCACCAGAATGTATGGATAGCAAGTACATGAAAAGATACTCAACATCATTAGTTATGAGAGAAATGCAAATTAAACAATGACACAAACAAATAGAATGATTAAAATTAAAGACTGGCCATCTAAGTGTAATGCCAGCACTCTGGGAGGCTGATGCAGGAGGCTCAAAAGTCCAAGTCCAGCCCGAGCAATTTAGTGATTCCTTATCTTTAAAAAAGGCTGAAGATATAGCTCAGTGAGAAGATCCTGGGCTCAATCTCCAGGGCAAAGAGAGACAAAGACAGACACAGACACAGAGACTGGCCATATCAATTGTTGACCGGAATGTGGAGTAACTGAAACTCTCCTACACCACTAGTGGGAATGAAAGATGGTACATGAACTTTGGAAAAAACTGAATTTCTTAAAGCGTTTAACATTCACTATACAACCTGGCTATTTACTTAGAGAAATGAAAGCCTACATTTCAAGACTTGTACACAAATTCATATCAGCTTGTGTTATGGTTAATACATTGTGTCAACGTGAGAGGTTCAGAAGTTTAACTGAGAGACTCAGCAGAGAGCCAGGGTTCTTACTTTGTAAATATCCTCATCCTGTGCAAAGGAGGGCAAGGAGATTTTGTGAGTGCTGCACCTGCCCTGGGAGTGGGGGGCTGGGCTGTGTACAATATAAGGGAGGAGAAGAGGTTTGTTTTTGCCCTTTTCTCCCTTTTACTCTGGCTGCTGCCTTGAAGTGCTGCCCCTGTGCCATGCCACCCTGCCTTGGAGCCAGCTGATTATGGACTGAAATCTCCAGAAACTGTGAGCTAAATAAACCTTTCCTTGCTTCACTTTGAGTGTCAGATGTTTTGTCCCAGCAACGAGAAAAGTAACCGAGACAGCTTGTCAAGTGTGGTGGCACATGCCTTAGGTCCCAGCACTCAGGAGGCTGAGGCCAGAATCAGTGTGAGTTTGAAGCCAGCATGGACCACATAGTGAGTCCTTGTCTCAAAAAAAATTAAATAAATAAAGTAACAACAACAAAACCATTCACAGCAGCTTCATTGTATTGGTCCAAAAGGATTTCTCGACTTCATGATGCGTACCATACCCATATAAACATTCTATTTTTCACTTTCAGTGTAGTATTCAACAGATTACATAAGATTTTAACACTTTATTACCAGATAGGCTTGTGTTTGATGGCTTTGCCCAACTGTAAGCTAAGGTAAATGTTCTCAGCACATTTAAGGTAAACTAGGCTATGTTGTAATGTTGACTAGGTTAAGTGTATTAAATACGTTTTGACTTACGATGTTCTCAGCTTACCAGGGGTGTATCAGGATGTAACCCAGAGTCAAGGAGCATCTGTATTCATGCAGTGGAATACCATTCAGCAATAAAAAGGAACAGATTATTGATACACATGACTACATAGATTCATCTTAAATTGCTATATTTGAATCAAATTTGGGCCGGGGATATAGCTCAATGGCACAGCACCTGCCTGGTAAGCATGAGGTCCTGAATTTGATTCCCAGTACCAAAAAAAATAATAATAGTCAAATAAATCAAATTCTAGAAAATTCAAACTAATATAGAGTGACAAAGCATCTCACTGGCATGCTGTGTGGGAAGAAAGATATGGGTTACATAGGAGCAAGAAGAATTCTTATTTATTTATGGTACTGGGGATCAAGCCCAGGACTTTGCAAATACTAGGCAAGTACTCTATCACTGAACTATGTACCATAAAGAATTCTTTATTTTCTTGCTTTCTTCCTTCCTTTCTTTCTTTTTTTCTTTCTTTCTTTCTTTTTTCTTTTCTTTTCTTTTTTTTTTTTGACAGAGTCTCACTACATAGTCCAGGTTAGCCTTGAATTCATGGCACTCCTCCTGCCTCAGTATCCCTCAAGTGCTAGGATTACAGGCATGTGCCACCACAACCAGTTTTAAAATACTCCATTCTGATGCTAACTTTAATATATAAAAGGCCTAATACACCCAAGGAGGTAGAGAAAAATTCTTGATAGATTTATCTAGAGATAAAATAAGAACGTCATTATGTTCTTATTCTAAATCAGGCACATTGATTGGGCTGGAATGTGGTTGAGTACTTGGCCAGCATGTGTGAGGCTGTGGGTTCAATTCCCAGCACCCTCAATTTAAGAAAAATAATTATACAATCAAGAACATTTAAAAACTCTTCCTGTTCACTGACCCTTGACTACATACAGTGTTTTTAGAACTTCAAGTATCTGAAGACACTAAATAACCAGAACACACAGATCTTCTTCAAACATCTCAGGGTGGAGAAGGTTCTCTACAAATTAAATGTGTGACTGTAGTAATGAAAACACAGTCCCTGTCCACATCAGTGTCCTTACCGACAGGAGGCAGCAACAACAGTCTCTAGAACAATGATGTCCAGGGATATTGGAAGAATCAAGATACATGTGTGTGACTCATGTTCTTTCTCTTATATACTGGCATTTCTGATCTAGAGTACAATGGCTTACTGAAAGGACAGATGAATGTGACATCACTTTGACCTAAAAGGTCCAGGATATTTTCTTGGTTTTGGTACTAAGAATCGAACTTACGACCTTGTGCTTGCCAAGCAGGTGCTGTGCTGCTGAGCTATATCCCCAGCCCAATGTCTGGTTTTTATGTACATGCATAAAGTTTTTGTTTTGTTTTGTTTTGTCTTTTGAGACAGGGTCTCCCTATGCAGTTCAGGCTGGCCTTGATTTCACTTTGTAGCCCAACCTGGTCTCAACTTGCAACGATCCTCCTGCCTCAGCTTCCCAAGTGCTGGGATTACAAGAGTGCACTACCATGCCCAGCTATAAAGTTCTTTCTTCAAAAGAAGTAACTTACCACATAGTACTCCAAAAGAGGCTTTCTTTTTTCTTTCTTTCTTTTTTGAGACCTCAAAATTTCCTGGCCTTTGCTAAATAATGAATGATGTTTAAATAGTAGTTGTCTACAAGAATAATGTTTAATAGAATAATTCTACACTACTTTTATAGATAATTTCAACTGAAAGAAGTTGAATAGAATGACTATAATAGCTAGTCATATTATTTAGCCTTGAAGAGAAACAAAATTTAATACTTTACAATCTACAAACCCTCAAAAAATCTTTATAAGGAAATCTGGTAAGTTTAAAAGCAGAAGTAACATATTTGTTTGTTTTGTTTTTGTTTTTGTTTTGCGGCACCAGGGATTAAACTCATGACCTCACACTTGCCAGGCAGGCGCTTAGGCCACTGAGCTAGATCCCCGGCCCTTGTCTTTTTGAGACTGGGTCTCATTATGCTGTTCAGGCTGGCCTTGAGCTCAATTTGTAGCCCAGGCTGGTCTCGAACTCACAAGGATCCTCCTGTCTCAGCCTCCCGAGTGCTAGGATTACAGGTGTGAGCCACCACACCCAGCTAACATATTTGTTTTAAAGTGACATTTCCTCAGAAACATGAAAATGTAGAAAACAAAAATATTCTAAGAACTATATACACAGAAATAAAGAATACAGACTTTGGAATTCCACTTTGGGAAACTTGGGCAAATTTTTGTTTTGTTTTGTTTTGGTTTGGTATGGTTTTTGGTTTTGGGGGAGTTTGTTTTAGTAGAATTTGGTGAATTGCTATATGAAATTTGCTCAAGAATCCATAGTGAGGGCTGGGGATGTAGCTCAGAGGCAAAGTGCTTGTCCAGCTTGCACAAGGCTCTAGGTTCAAATCCCAGTATCACCAAAAGAATCCATAATGTGGAAGAGCTGAAAAATTTAATCCTCTGATAAGCAATTTACTTCTGATAATTTTATAACCTGAACCACAAACCTCCATAGCTATGCGTGGTGTTAAAAACAAACCTAAGTTTTATTCTAAGGAGAGAGGCTGGGTGCGGTGATAACACCTGTCATCCCAGCACTCAGGAGGCTGAGGCAGGAGGATCACTATGAGTTCAAGGCATGTGCTACCACACCCAGCTTCAGTGTTGAAATGCAATATTATATTGAGTATTGCATCCAGTGTTTGACTTTGAGACACCATCAAATTCCTTAAAAATTAAAAAAAAAAAAGTCAGGTGTGGTGGCACATTCTTGCAATCCCAGCACTCAGGCAGCCAAAGCAAGAGGATTGTTGTGAGTTCGAGGCCATCTTGGCCTACATAAGTGAGTTCAAGGTCAGCCTGGGCTACACAAGTTGAGTTCAACACCAAGCCTGAGCTACCTAATGAAACCCTGTCTTAAAGCAGCAACAAGAAAATTTAAGATAATCAGTATTATCGATATAATGTTTTGCATTTCTTATATACAGTTATATGTATATATCTTCACATTTAGATATTTAAGCCAAGTGATAAATTATATTTCCCCTCATTCTTTCAGTAAACAAGGCACTGCATTCTAAACCAGAAGTGCCTGAAGCAAGGCATCCATTCCTTGTGCTGGGTAAATATGCAAATATCAGAATTAGTCATGGCACCAAGGCCAAATTTTAGAATTCTCAACACAATGACATGGACAGCCACTAAAAATGCTATTAAAAGCTGGAGTTGACCTGTGAAATAAAACTTAATTTTCCATTCCTGCTTAATGACTAATAGGAATCTCTATGTACAAAAACTTCAAAACCAAAAACCTACAAATCAATATAGTTTCTGGATTACATTTAATTAAACTCTATGTTAACCAGGCGTGATGGCATACGCCTACAATCCCAGTACCTGGGAGGCTGAGACAGGAGAACTGTCACAAGTTTGAGGCCAGTATGGGCTGCATAGTGAGTTCAACCTGAACTACATAGCAAGACCTTGTTTCAAAAAAAAAAAAGTGTTTTTTAAATTTAAAAAAATTTAAGTATATATTTATATATTAACTCAGTAATTTAATAAACATTTACAAATGCAAAGTGCTTTAAATATGCCTGACCCATCACGATCACAACGTAAGTGTTTATGTTGTGCTGATTGTTGAAGTCTTAATACGGCAGGACAATATTACAAACAGTAGGGAAACAGCAATAAAGCAGACAGACTAGATTCCCTATCTTCACAAGAAGTGACTTTTCAGTGAGAGGGGACTCACAATAAACGGAATAAGCAAGTCAGTTGTCTAATGTATTAGATTATGATGGATGCTCTGGAAAGAAAGCAGGGGAAAGAGTAGGGAGTACCATGTGACACAGCCATTCCACTCCTTGGTACCTGTCTGAGGAAGCTGAGAGCATATGCGCCAGGGACCTGGTCAAGATCCCCAGCTGCCTGGATGGAGGAGAGATACAGCAAAAGGATGAAATAAGAGCCAAAGACAAATTTAGTAATGCATGACGGGGGCTGGGAGGTCCCCAGGATGGGCAAAGATAATGACACTCTGAGCTAACCACTTTTCATTGGATGTACACAATAATCGGAGGGATTATCGGATGACTCAGGGCGGCAGTGACCTTATACTAATGAGGATCTTATGTTCATGAGGACGGTGGGGAGAGGTGGCAGGTTGGCAGGATTTTGCCTTTTCCCCAAGGTAAAAACCCTATTTTTATGACTACTCGATTCTCAAGGAACCAGGATGTCTTCAGCAGATGTAATCTTGCCCCGGGGTGTCACAGCATCACGGGATCTTAAGACCTCAACTGTGACCCGGGGACATGGAGTTATTTTCCCACATACCACAGCCAGCCTGCACAGCAAGGCACTCGGCCTCAGACAAGCCCTCATCACAATGTACTTGTGAAATGACTTTTCCCCTGAAATTGTATAGAATGGTCCCTTGACCCATATGTTCTCACAAACACCTGTACCTGATGTTTACAGTAGTTTAAATATTCCAGGCAGGCATGGTGGTGCACTCCTGTAATCCCATCACTCTGGGAGGCTGAAGCAGGAGGATTACAAATCTGAGCTCAGCTGGGCAATTTAGTGACTTAGGCTTTGTGAGACCCTGTCTCTAAATAATAACAGTTTTAAAAAGGGCTGGGGAAGACTGAGGCAGGAGAATTGTTGCGAGTTCAAGACCAGGCCTGAGCTACAAAGTGAGCTCAAGGCCATCCTGAACTGCATAGTGAGACCCTGTCTCAAAAAGATGAAAAAAGAAAGAAAAGAAAAGAAAAGAAAAGAAGAGAGAAGAGGGAGAGGGAGAGCAGGAGAGGAAGAGAGAGAAAAAGGGAGTGAACCTAAAAACAAAACAAAAAAAACTATTGTTAGATACACTTAACAACAGAATAGTCTAAAAATAATTTATGTTGAGTGAAAGAAACTAGACCAAAAAAAAGAAGAAGAAAGAAAAAAAGAGTGTAGCCAAATGATTGCACTGTGAAGTACAAACTAGTAGACAGCAGAGAGGAAGCAGGAGGTAGAGGACAGGACAGGGGTCAGGGGTTCTAAGGGGCACAAGGAGACTCCCGGAGGTGATGGACGTTACATTATTTTGATTGTGGTAATGATGTCATGAGTGTACATATATCAATACTCGTCAAATTTATTTAAATATGTGCAGTTTGTTGTGTTTACATTTAGCAACTGTATGTCAACACAGCTGTTTTTTTAAAATGTTCATCATGAAACCCAGGCATGGTGGCACATGCCTGTAATCCCAGCACTTGGGAGGCTGAGGCAAGAGGATTGCCGCCAGTTTGAGGCCAGCCTGGGCTACACAGTGAGTTCAGAGATAGCTTGAACAACATAGTGAGACCCTGTTTCAAAAGGAAAAAGTTCATGTTCTGTGTAAAATGAAGATTGGTGTGACTATTTGTAATTTTTTCCAACTTGTTCTATACTCTGTTAAAACAAATCTGTTGGATTCAGCTTCCCCACTCAGATAAAGGACTGGTATCAAATATTCCCTAATGCTGCAACTAGAAAACTAAAAAAGTAAGCCAGGCATAATGGCACATGCCTGTAATCCCAGCACTTGAGAGGCTGAGGCAGGAGAATCATTGCAAGTTCAAGACTAGGCCAGGGCTACAAAGTGAACTCAAGGCCATCTTGAACTGCTTAGTGAGACCCTGTCTCAAACACACACACAAACACACACACACACACACAGAGAAAACTGAAAAATTAATATATGAAACAACTATTGTTCATACATCACGTGATTTGACTGCCATAACAAAGCACCAAAGA
>RJWT010006436.1:0-29139 GCA_004365215.1 Cuniculus paca | reverse complement strand
AAGCTCTAGAGCAGAGCTACTAAAAGAAATAAAATGAGAGTACTGCACATAATTTCGGTTCTCCAGGAGCCACACTGAGAGAAGTACAAAGACACAGATGAAGTCAACTCTAATAATACATTTTAGTCAATCCCCAGCACCACGAAAAATAAAAATACACTTTAATCTAACACATAAAAAGTGTCATCCTTTTAATATGTAAACAATCTAAAAATAGTAACGAGATATTTTATGTTTGCTGTTTCACACTGTCTTCAAATTAGCATTGAACTTAGCACATTTTCAGTCTCAACAGCCCCGTGTGCCCAGTGGCTGTTGATCTGGACACACAGGTCCAGAAACAAAACAGGGAGGTTTTTTTTGTTTTTTTTTAAGGGGCAGTAAATCAACCATTAGACCAAAGCAGAGGCATCGTGGGGGCATCCTGAATGGATGACATTAAAGTCAGCCGAGGACTGAGGCTGCAGCTCAGTGGTAGAGCACATGCAAAGCCATAGCTCTGAGCCCTAGCACCAGGGAATGAATGAATATCAGGCTAAGTCACCTGTGAATGAACAAAGGGAAGGAGGTGATAATCTCGAATGGGTGATAACATGAAGTAAGGTCCTCAATGAGCACTGCGGCTGCACGGTTCCCCCTCAGCTCCCAGAATCTCCCTAGAATCCACGTCTTTTGCCCTTTGTCTCATGAGGCCCTGGTCATTGTAGTCCCCTTCCCCAGAGGCTCTTCTAACCTGCCTTCCTCCAAGAGCAAGACCTTGGTTATTCCCAGGCATTTCCTTGATCATCATCATCATCAACCTGAAGACTCTTGGCCCCCGTAATTTTCTTGGATAAATCTTACCAGTCTGCACGGAAAGTAAGTGCTGAAGTCCTGTCACTCCATCCCTGCTCCTAGACTGGCAAAGCCCCTGGAGATACCCTTCCCTGGCAGCAGAGGAGTGACAACCAACAATTCTAGTTCTCTACCTTTACTAGAGCACTCTCTGCAGCTTCCCACTATTTTTACTGACCCGTTACTAATCCTGTAGCATCTCCTACATCAGATCCAACTTTTTCAATCTTCCAAGAATTCAAAGCTATGCTAAGGCTCCATCAGACTTGGCTGATAATCCCACCTCCCATACTATTCTAAAAACATTTACCACCCTTCACTGTTTGCCTCTAAACCTGAGATTATTTCTGCCTCCTTGCCTGGCCTTTATGCCAGCCACTCTCAAAAGACACATTCGCACTGCCCAGACCACCTGGTTATGCTCCTGACCAGGGACCTGGGAGCTCCCTTGGTTTCTAACGTGGCTGTTTCCCACCTGTGCTTCCTAACTCTCCCATCTGTACCCACACTGAGTAAGACTCTTCTCTCTCCCCCAAGTTCTCATTGAGGGGTGGGCTTGGGATGAGGTTTTGGGACTGTGGATCATACCCAGATGCTCTCTACCACCAAGCTACATCCCCAACCCCTTTTACTGCTTTTGAGATAGGATCACGTTAAATTATCCAAGCTGGTTTGAGCTTATAATCTTCCTGCCTCAGCATCCCAAGTAGGGCTGAGATTACAGGTGTGCACCACAGCACCCAGCTCCATTTTTACTGTCACCAAAGATTTCCCTTCAAAATCTCTTGGGGAAAAAGAAGTAAGCTCTCAGTCATCTCTTCTACTCCGTCTCTACTCCTGACAGAAATGGGGCTTCCATTCCCAACTTTTCCCTTCAGTGATTCCTAAACACTCAGGTCCAATAACTTTTTTCATTCCTTTACAGCCAACAGAGAAAAGTGATAAGGAAGACAGAACAAATCAGCTACCTGTCCACATCCTGCAACACCCATGTGTAACAGTCTGGTGCCCATCCTCCTCCCATCTTTTTCTTTTCCTGCACAGTTGCACATACAGGTAACTTTCCCTGGTGGTTGATCCTAGACATTCTCTAAGTAACCTTGTTTTTTGCTTTTGCTTTTGTTTTCATTTTGTTTTATTTTGTTTTTATTTACCTCCTGCTCCTCTCCTCCCTACTACCAGTCTCTCCTCCCAAATAGCATGTACATGAGAATCTTAAGCTTTTTATGCTCTGCAAAGGAATCATTGTACTCAGTTCTTGCCTCCATTCTCTTGGGACTCTTCCCAGGTCAGGGTACAGAAATCCAAGGCATGGAACTGCCACATTTTATCCAACCATTCCCTGTTGAAAGCATCCACTCAGTTTCCAATTCTCTGCCACTATGAACAATGCTGTAATAAATATTCTTGTACAAACAAATTACACACAGCTGCTTTTATTTCTGTAGCATAGAGTCCCTGGAGAGGAACTGCTGGGTCAAAGGCTATGTGCATTTGAAATTTTAATAGACTCAGGCAGAAATCTTTCTAACATGGTTATTCCTACTAGTAGTGCTGGATGACTCCCTGCCTGCAAGGCACATTATCACTTTTTAAACTGTTTGCCAGTCAACAGTATGATGTGCATGAAATTTAAAATGCTTGAGAAATTACTTCTCTCTTTTGACAATCCTTTCTGACCCACCTTCTCTATTCTTTCACCTACAAAAACTGAGCATGAACCAAGGTGGTTCCTGTCCTTTGCTGCTTTCTTTGTATCCTCTCTGACAATTTCAATCTTTCACAGGGTTTAATTTTTCCCTCTAGGAGATAATCTAAATCTACATATGTAGTAGACACCTCTCACAAGTTCCCAATTTCTAACTGCTCATGGGATAATCCTTCTAGAGCCTGCCTGCTTCTGAAAAATCAGTAGGGACAAATTCTCTTTGACATACCCCCAAACCTATTCTTCCCAGTTCTTTTACTAGATTAGCACCATCACTACCACAGCTCTCCATTGGCAGACCCATTGCCATGGTTTACTCCCCTCTAGCCTTTGCCCCCATCAGCCAGTTGCCCAGTCTGGACAGTTCTCTCATCCTTTCTCTCATCCACCTGGGATGCTCTCTCCTTACAGGACACCAGCCCTCCTGCAACAGCCCAGCTCATCCTCACTCCAGCAAGAACACCTGACCCCCTTATCCTTCCTGTAGGCCAGGTTGAATGAGGATATCCAAACCACAATTTCAAGCCCTTCTAAGCTCTCACCTACAGCCCCGCCCCACGCCCCCACGACTCCCTCGTGTACCAAGTGCAACATGACCCTGTCAGTTTGCTGAGCCTAAAGGAAATTCCTTCTTCACAGGAGAATTTGAAGAGAAGGAACAGAAAAGGTATATAGATGTTTACTGGAATTCCCCCTGCTGTTCTGGCCCTGCTTCATCCAAGGAAGTGTCTTTCTCTCTTTTAAAGAAGAAAAACATTTGCTAGAAGAAACTGACTTAGTAAATCAACTCTATAATATAAAATGATAAAATCGCCCACCACAGTCAAAAGCATCCTGCACTTACACAAACAGCAGGGAATCATTTTCCATTCACATCTGTCTCATGATAGAGTTTCATGATCAAATATTCATAAATAGCGTTAAACCCAGCAAGATAGATCTACTCAGTGATAGCAAGAAAATCACCAGGGTGGACTAAACGAAACTTACAAAAGTTGGGGAATGTTATGGTACAGATCTAAAATGTCCCCCAAATTTTCACATGTGTGGATGTGACCGGATCATCAAGTTTCTATACTCATCAGTGAGTTCACTGATGAATTCAGTAGCTGAATGCGCCATTAGGAGGCAGGTCATAATGGCGTGACCTGGAAGGGTATAATCTTGTCCCAGCTCCTCTCTTCTGTTTATGCTACCATGGGTTGAGCACCTTTTCCTCCACCACATCCCTCTGCTATATTGTTTCTGCCTTGGAACCAGCGAACCCTAGAATGAAACCACGAGCCAAAATAAATTCTAGCCAGGCATGGTGGCGCACATATGTAATTCCAGTACTCAGGACGCTGAGACAGGAGGATCACAGTCAAGTTTGAGACCAACCTGGGTGTGCAGTGAGTTCAAGTCAGCCTGTACTACAAACCAAGACTCTGTCTCAAAAAACCTAAATAAATAAATAAATAAATCTCTCCTCTTCTCCTTTAAATTGTGGGTGTTAGGTATTTTGACCCGGAGACAGTCAAGTTAAGACAGAGAAACAAAACTAAGTAGCTATAACCTAATAATGTAAAAAAGAAAAAAAATGACTACTCAATATTAGATGCTCATGAGTTAAGCTATCCTGCATAATTAAGGGAATAAACAAGAGATACGGTCAATGACTTCGGAGAATACAAACAACAGCTACAGGGATGAAAAAATACTTATGCAATAAGAAGGAATAAAGAAAAAAATTTTTTCAAAGGTTAGAATTTAATTAAAATGGAATATGAATAGCATGAGATCAGTCACCTAGACATTGGCACATGGGAAAAATAAACATTTTAGTTTTTGCTTAGTTTTCATGCTAGTAGACTCAAAAATAAATGGTTTGTCCCATCTGAGTTGTGTGTGTGTGTGTCTGCTTACACTATCTTAAATGTTTTGCAGCCTAGGAATAATGGGTAGAATCCAGGTTCCAATTACACTTGTGTCATACTGAGATAGGACTGTGTATGCTCCCCCAGCACTGGGGCTCCCGTCTCTTCTGATGGAGACTGTCAACAATCCATCATCCCTGCTAATGGTGAGATGCAGTGTCACAGATAATTTAAACAGCTGTCAAAGCTGAGCAGCACTTCAGAAAATTCCATATGGCTTGTAAAGCACACATGTGCTCTAAGCCCTTCCCCCCTCAAGACAGAGCAGAGAGGAAGGAAATGAAGTCAGAACACTGAGAATGCAGTCAATTTATGCTTCAATATGCTCATCTGAGATGTCCATGCAATATAGTACAGGGAAGCATTTAATCAAAAAGCTGTGTGGAAGCGCCCAGCACAGTGCCTGACAAACACATGTGGAGCATCACCAGAATGCTCCAAAATCCAAGACTTTGTGTACCAACATGATGCTAGTTTCATATTTCAGAAAATTTCAGATTTGAGGTTTTCTGATTAGGAATGTTCAATCAGTAAAGTCTATGCAAAGATTCTAAAATGTGAAAACTTCTAAAATCTGAAACACTTCTGTTCCCAACACTTTTGCATGAAGAACACACAGAATGCAAGGGTATCCCAGAAGTGTTACTAATGATGTCTCCCTTCTTTCAACTAAGCGTCTCAACCTTTCGCGGCATGCCATTTCTAAAAGGGTTCTCCAAAGCAAGAGAGGGAAAACTCCACGTCAAACCCTGAATGGGGAGAATTTAGAGGCTATTGAATGCCTAAATAAACAGAAAGGAATTTCATCACCTGCTTTTGGATTACCTGTAACACATGCACCTACAGGAGCACAGGTGATCTACGCAAGCTGCAGAGCTCAAGATTCAGCAGCTGCTGCTCTACCAGGAGGACTCAGAAGCATCTTAGGCTGACAGAAAACCCAGGTAGAAGCAGCAACAATGTGCCACGGAGGGGGTTGTGTGAGAAGCAAGAGAACTCACAGAAGCCCCAGCACGATGCTCAGACTTAGAGGGTGAGCAAGTAACTAAACTCTCACCTCCACCCCAAGTGAAATCTGAACACTAAGGTGTCTCCCTGCACATTGTGATTCTTGTTGACCATGCACTCCCGATGCTTGGAGGTGTGAGTGGTACGTGTTGAAGTGTTTTTTATAATAGCATGAGAAACTGTCCTAGAGCTGATTCTGCAAAATAACAATTGCATACATCTCATAAAATCATACATCAACGGGGTTTCACTAGATGACTGGTTTTTGTTTACAACTTCAGCCCACCTAGCGCAAAGGTAGAAAAATAAGTGGTGGAGTGAAGTCCTTTGGTACAATTACATTTAGTCAGAAGCTCGAAAGAGTTAAAAATCAAAACAGCTTTAAGATAGTCTTTCTCTTCCTGTTGTATGAATGCTGTTTTGCCCAGTGAACTCTCATAGTAAAGAACAGGATGGAAAATGTTGCCCTGAAGTGAAGAGCTTTACAGTGTAAAATGGAATAGGACACTATGGGGGATGGGGTAGAGAATTAGGACTTGAAATAAAATGTTTATAATAAACTGGGCATAAGGAAAGATTATCTCTAAAATTGTGGCCTCTATTCAAATACTATTTTATTTATTAATCTTTCCTTTTTCTCTTTCTATAAAGAAATTCAGTGCAGTATCAGCTTGGATATATTTATAATACTGCTGTTGGAGGATGTCCAGGATCTACATTTGGTTTTAGAAGGCTCTTCCTACATGGAAGCTATCTCAAAAAGCCAAAACATACACTCAGAAAAGCTGAAACTCTTGTTAACATTTTCCAAGCATACAGTAGCTATGCACCATTTGGAACCCACCAGAATCCCTCCAAAAGTATCAAAAGGCTGCCAACTTCTCCCTGCATTTACAAGAACAATTCCTGAAAAAGTGTCTGTTTGCAGAAGAATTCCACTCTTACTGGTTTGCTCATCAAAAGTTTACTATCTCCCCACAGAGAGCTGACTTGGTTTTTAGTGACTTGGCCAAGTATCAAAATAGCTGTAATTAAATGGAATTGTGAGAGCCAGATGAGGTATAAAAACTAAGGTTGATCCCAAAGGAACTAAAATTATGTTTAGCACATGTTTAAATTACATACCAGTTACAGGGCAAGCCATTGTCAGACGCCGTTCCGGAAAGAAAATAGATCCATATGATGGAAGGAAGTGTGCATGGAGAGAGGCCATTTCACAGTTCAGAACAGCCTGGCTATAGTGACTATCCAAGTTTTTCAAAATAAGTATCTTGCACTCAATTATTTTAATAGGATATGAAAAATCCAAGAAGCCACAGATTGCCATTCAGCACATTTGAATTGCAAGTTGAAACACTGTTAGAATGCAACAGCTAGACAGATCAGATCTAAGAGACAGAATTTCTAATTTACAAACTAGATGGTCACCTGGCCAAAAATTTCCCTAATTCCCCCACCCCTTGATGACAAGCACACCTGACAAATGGAGTAGCTGTCTAAAATATCTTGATGAGTCACTTGTTATGTCACTCCATGTTACAGAGGGCTCACCCAGCACTACCAAGGCCTACAAAGAAGAGTTTCTAAAATTAATTTTTGTAGCTCTTCCTAAGGCTTAAGAAAACCAATTGCCAATTTATGTACATCGTAATGTCTTTCAGAACTGAAGCCCCTCATCTCTAGGGAAATTTCACCCAGAACAAGACTGGTCACCTGTGATTCACAGGGTATGGCCATAATATTTAATAGATCCGTTACTGCACCATAATTGTAAAAATTTAAGGACTGTCATGGGAATGCCATGAGTATATGGCACGGGTTTCTTTTGGTGTTTTGTTTTATTGTATTTTGGTCTAGGTTTTCTGTTTTTTTTTTTTTTTCAAGACAAGGTCTCATTATGTAGTGCAGGCTGGCTTTCAACTCACAGTGTAGCCCAGGCTGCCCTCGAACTCATGGCAGCCTCCTGCTTCAGCCTCACCAGTGCTGTGATTACAGGTGTGTGCACCACACCCGGCTATGACATAGGTTTCTTTAACTACATGCAACACATACACAGAATCAGTTAACATGAGTTTCAGAATGCGGTAAAATATAGAGGGCAGGTAAAGCAGTACTGGTCTCTGCATGGCTTGAGGCCAAAGCAAGTCTCATGGTGAGTCTCACAGCTTCTGGGGCTAAGTTAACTCACTAAAAATCTTAGGGACCTCAGCAAAGTCCCCTGCCACCACCAAGATCTCATCACCTCCCAACCACTGAGTGATTCTCTCAGAACTGCAGCCTTTTCTCTGCCTCAGTGAAACATACTTATTCAGACATGAGGGGAGGGGCAGCAGAACAGACATAAATAGTTTAAAAAGCCCCTCAGATGAGGAAGACAGACCCTCTCCCCACAATGGCAATCTCTGCTGTCACTAAGGTTCCGACTCACCATATGCAGCCCTCAGAGATGTTCAAGAGAGGGAAACAGGGAGATAAACAGATTAAACGATCAAATTTAGTATACCCTTATATGGTGGTTACCTTTATGTTTCAATCTGAGGATGTTTTTGGATGACAGAACGTTTAAACTGATGGATTCTGAGTAAAGCAGATAGCCTTCCACAGTGGATGGGCCTCATCCAATATCAGCCAAACACAGAGCAATGTGAAGAACAAAGAGACCATCCTCCTTGAGCAAGAGGGAACTCTCAGCAGACTGCCTTAGGATTGCTAAGCCTTGCTGGGTCTGTAGCCTGCTGGCCCACACTGCAGACTTTGGACTTGTCTGCCTCCGCAATTCTAAGTTCTTTGTAACTACAGATACCTACCTTATTGATTCTGTTTCTCTGGAAACTGTTAGGTTTTTGGGGGTGATAGGGAAACAAAAGTAAAAAAGGGAAAAGGCCTTTACTGCAGGCAGGGGAGGGCTGCAGAAGAGTACAAGATCTCTCTGAGGCAGACAAAGAAGCCTGGGGCTTTTATTAGGTTTGATAGGGGGTGGAGTTTGAAGGGGCGGGCAGAATGACATACTGACTGCCACAGAGCAAAAAGTTCAATTCAGGTTTGGAATAAGAACACGGAAATCCGTATTGGAGGGACACACTGTCGTTTTTTTGGGTCCAGCACCATGTTGAGCAGGCACCACTGGGCCTGACAGAGCTTCACACGGGCGGACCCCACCAGAAACCCCTACTACAGAGAAGATAAATAAAAGTAAGCTAACACAAAACTTTCTAGAAGCAATAGCTATGCAAAGTATTTAGATTTTTAAAGACATTTCTTTTTTTTTTTATTAGGAATCAGGAATTGAACTCATGACCTCATACTTGCCAGGCAGACATTGTACCACTGAGCTATATGCCCAGCTCAAGATGTTTCTTTTTCATATCAAGCTATGTTGTTCCCCATCATGTGTATCTTAATATGGGCTGTGAACAAAAAAGTCAGAAAAACCAGAGGAAAAAAAAAAACATACCGTTCAAGGTCACATCCCCAGTGATCTACTTCATCCATTAAGGCCCTGCCTGCTAACATTTTCACCACCTCCCGATAGCCAATTAGGCTACAAATCCACATCTGGTTAACCCAGTCATGACTTCAGAGCCCTCTTGATCCAATCACCTCCCAAAGGCTCCACTGCTGATCACTGCTGGGCTGGAGACCAAGCCTTCAATACATGACCTTGGGGGACATTTAAGATCCAAACTGTAACAAGAACCAGAGAGCCAAAACAGGAAGATTATTAAACCAGAAGACGGACCATTTCAGGAGAACCTGTTTCAAAGATTGAAAGCAAGCAGAAACACAACTATTTCTCAACCCATAGGTGAGGCAATTAATTTTCCTATACCTCCCATTTCATGAAGTTTAAGGAATATGTTGCTCCTCTACACAAGTAAACTTGCTGACCTGCCACAGAACATACAAATGTGGCACTACACAGACTAGTTGTTAGTTCAAAGCCACATCTCAATTTTATGCTATTTTAACAAACCTTCAAGAATGCCAAATGGAAAATTACAGCTTGAAACTTGAACAAAAACTAGAGATATTACCATAAGAATCAACCTACTGAAACTGTTGTTGATATTTTTGCTTTATAAAGCAAAATCTTTTCCAGTAATCTTTATTAAGCGCTCCCTCTACTAAAGTAGAGGAGCTTGCTTTCAGGAAGCCTTCTGGCTAATACTCTGGACAGTATCAATAGCTCACAAAGGACGTACCCATTGCCATAGCCTCTGTTCATTCATTCGCCTCTCAAAGATTAGTGAGAGAGGCAATGCTAGAGTCGTGACTCAGTAAGCAACACCTTCCTTGTTTCTTTGCAACTTAGCCCCACCAGCAACAAGCGCCTGCCTGTTTGTATGTAGTTACAAAAAATAATTCATTAGCAAAGACATACAACTTGGAAGGCAGACTTAAGATGATAATTTAAGGGTGATTTCTATTTGACAGTCGAGATTTCTTGTCTTGAAGCTTCCATTGTCAGTGCAAGACTGCAGGTACCTGCCCTTACATAGCAACCGAGGGGGCGTTAGGGGCATGGTTCACTGTCTTGCGCGGCGGTTGGGGACATAGCTCCGTGCCACATGGAGTGCTTGCTAACCTCTTCCATTAGTTTGGATCTAAACAAAATCAAAACACATTTTGAATTTCAAGAACATCTGCTTTACGATTATTTTATTTGTAATGTAAGCTGATAGATTTCAAAGATGTAAGTTGTTTCTTTTAAAACAAAAATACTATAGATATTTATAACATAAGCACAGTTATGTTTCTTCTTGTACAAAAGGGTGAACTACTTTGCTTCTAAGATTCTATCAGCTGAAATAATATATGTATCCTCAACCCTCCCCCATAACATTTGATAAGGAAAAGCCCTATTGATCTTAATTCAGATGGTATAACCCCATTTAAAGGACTAGTAAGCCCCACTGGCAGGCCCTTCCTTCTGTGTAAAGCTGTACATTCTTTTAGTTGCACTGCCAAGGACACAAGCCAAGAAGTTGTTGCCTTCGCTAATCCCAAAAATTCAATGGTTTAGTTTCCATTCTCATAGAAAATCTAAAACATTTCCTGACTTTTTTGATGTAGTTTCATTGCAAGACCTTCTAAAGGAAAAGTCTAAAGAATTCTGGGATTTAGGTTTAGCTCTTCCGGCCATTAACTTCTAGGAATGGGAAATTGACACAAGTAGTTCTATGCCAAGAACATTGACCCTCTCTTCTGAAAACAGGCTGAATTAGATGATTCCTACAGTGTCTTCTTAAATACACATATGAAAACTATTATAATATAGCATGGTTTGAAAACGTATATGTTTCTTACCCATCTCCAGCAAATCAGCATTTTAAGTATGCATGTGTGAATATAATAAATTCTCATGAAGTACCAATGTTGTTTACATAGTTTTATAGTGTCATACCTACTATACACAGATAAATATAAGCTATAAATTATATTCTGAAATTTGACAATTCTCAATGCACTCTATAAACATTTACAGGTTTTCCTTTAGACAATGTAGAAATGCAAGAGTTGCTGTTTAATGTTGACAGCATGTATATGTGCCCATCCATTTCAGAACTATCCATTCAGTGATTTGCTGCCAACTGAGTATATTTCATTTTAGTGAATTTTCTAACTCATACGATTTATCAAGTCATCAAAATTTTGTCTCCATGACAGCTTTTCAGAAAATACCATACTGCGGTGACATCTTTCTGCAACACACACCAACACCCCAGCAATGTCAGCCGCCCTTCTGGGCTCAATTTCCTCACATGCTTAAACTAATGGCCAGGGTAGAACTTACGACGTTGTAGTGACATGTCCAATTTTTTTAAGACAGGTAATTTAAAAATTCCAATTACACAGAAAGCCAAACTAAAACTAAGAACACTGCTCCCTGTTGGCATCTTTTAGGAAATGTCTTCACTGAAGAGACAGAAATGCTTCTCTACTAACAGTTATTACAAAACAGATGTTCCTAAGTGGGTTAAAATTTTCCTTAATTGTTCTGTTAACTCACTTATACTATTTTTTCTTGAGTCCAGATGTTTCTCTCGGAAAATAGTATCTGTCAAACCACAGATCAAGGATTAGTGTAACTTAAAAAAAATTGTGCTGTATTTATATATGAATGACCTATATGTCTCTTTCCCAACTCCAGCAAATCAACTAACATGGTTTGGGCCTCACGATTTTACACAAGCTACCTCGATGGACAGCATGCAGGAAAACACTTCCTCTCCAGCAGTGTCCTAAGAGGGAAAGTCTCACGCCCTTTATAGCAGTGTCTCATTCTCCACCTCTGAAATTATAACGAGAGTGATTTCCAGACATCTGCATTTTAATGGGCTTTCAAAGACTATTACAGCCTTGCAGTGTCAAGTTTGAGAACCTTCATTGCTAGCTTCAGCTTCTCCACATGTAAGAAAAGATTTATAGATGCTTGTTTAGTATTTCTAAATTCTCATCTAGCTCTCTTTACAATCTGCCTGAGATCAGCAGTGCCATTACTTTACTAACAATCAGTATGATTTACCTTCTGCCCACTGTGACGACTATGTCCCACTCAGATTGTGTATGGCTACTTTATTCTACATGGACTCACTCTGTTACTGTGTTCATCACAGATTCTAAGGGGCTGTTTTATTCTATTTGGATTCCACCTTGTCACTATGTTCTACACAGATTCTGGGCAGCTACTTCATTCTACATGGAGTCTACATTGTTACTATGTTCTACACAGATTCTATGGCTCTACTTTGTTCTACATATATGCTATATACCTTCCCTGCTATATACTATATACTTCATTTCCCTCCACTGCCTGTATTAAGGCACAGGTAGTATGTCAATTTCTTCCTTGGCAATTCTTCTAGTTTAATGCTGAAATCTATTATGTCCTCCAGTTCCTGAGGCCTTGAAATTTATATCATCCACAGCCCAGAAGAGCACAGAAAACAACCTAATGACAATGTCTAATTACCTGTTCACGAACTGTGGCTTTCTTACTAGTGTTAGGTGTGGCTTGCCTGTCATCCAGATTTGTTCAAATGCCCAGTAACATAATAGCAGGTTACAGATACACTGTTCTTAAATGTTTATAAATGCTTTCCTTTTGCTTTTTTACACTCTGTAGTTGCAAAGAAATAGTGACTTTTATAGTTGAAAGGATGCTTAAAAATCAGTCCGAAACAACTCCTTGTAAAGTTACAAATTAAGAAATGGAAACCCCAAGAAAACACAATGTTTTGTTCAAGATCACAAAGCTATTTTTGGCAAAACTACCCAAAACCCAGGAATCTAGTCTTCTTTTCAGCGTGGTATGCTATCTCTCCCCAGACTGTCACTTCCAATTGGACAAATAACAAAAGCAATGCAATCAAACACATATGAATATCTTTCAAATAGGTCAATTTTTGTTAGCCATCAGAATCTAGGAATATCATCAAGAAGGCGTTGATAAAAGTCCTGTGTGTGCCTGACATTTCAAGTCAACTCCATGGACTGATTGACCCCTTTTATACAACTCACAAGGAATCCAACGGAGAGAGCAGGAAGGATATGGACAGATGGATAATTACCGGCAGACAACTTGGCCACCTGAAGGATGGACCCTCGGAAGGGTCAGGATAGATGATTATATGCAAGAGAAAATTAGGAGTCAGAAAATGATCAGGAAAAGATTTAGGAGGAACATCCCACAGTGATGAGGAAACAAACCAGTGCTCTCTTGTTACAACAAAATTCTTATCTAGAAGATGAAGAAAAGGTTGGGCGGGTGAGCAGGGTCTGGTCATATGTATAATGAACAGATCCAATTAGTGAAACGTCTGAGTTGTTTTTCTTATCTTATGTAAAATGCAGTTGTTTTCCACATGAAATGAATCCATTTCCCAACAAGTAGTCCGACAGATACTTACACAGGAGGAGTTACTAGTTGCACAGAATGATCAAGATTTTCCAGAGGGAAAATTCAAAATGTACAAGGTAAAGGAAAATATTTTGGTTTCTGACTCAGCAAACATTCATCAAGGTTTTATGAACTCATACAGTAGGTATTGATCCCGGAAGTTTCAAATGTCACCAACACAAATGATGGTTTAATTCATTGACATACTCCAGATGTATTCTTCCTCAGCTTTGGTTCAGATGCTCAGATGCCCTCTTTTGAAAGCCTTCATCCTACATTAACTTGATGGCTACCCAGGGTGTAAGTGACTGTTATTCTGTCAACCACCACCTTAGCGTAAACCCTGGGAAGTAAAGTCAGTGATGCCTCCGTTGCCTGAAGACAACACTGGAGAAGGGAACCTATGGAAAACAATATTATTCTCTCCCTGACAAAACAAACGCCCTCAAATGTTTGGGACTTAGACTGGGCACAGTGGCACACACATGTAGTCCTAGCTACTTGGGAGGCTGAGGCAAGAAGACTACAAGTTCAAAGCCAGCCTGTGGCTGTGAAGCCCTGTCTCAAAGTTTTAAGAAAAGGCAGGGAGTGGCTGGGAGTTGTAGCTCAATATTCTCTGGGTTCAATCTCAGTCATGCAAAAACAAAAACAAAAACAAAAATGAAAAAAAAGGTTATGCACCTTGCCAAAGGAGTGAAAGGTATATTCTACATATAAATCAAGATGGCAACAAAAAGGTCTTGAGTCTTAAAATCACAACACAAAATACTGCACTAAAATTCATCACTGTATTTTAAAGACATTAGGAAACCTTAAGTTTAGGAAAGATTTGGAAGCTTATTTTTGCTCCATTTCCCAAATTACTGACAAATGAATCTTCAAATTTCTAGTTTTACATGCTGTTCCCAATGCAGAGAAGTCACTTAGTAATGAGAACTCTTGAAAAACCATGTCCAAAGGACACATTCAAAAGTCCAACCATGAATTATATAAAAAAAAATTGTAATCTGACACCAGGAAAACACAATGAAAGCTGCAGTTCATATTCTGTTACTCAATCTACAAACCTCATAAATGGAAACAAAGCAGTCCAATTTCCAGCTGGACCGAATGCCTGGAGAACAGTTGCCAAAGCCCAGGCGGTACGAGATTCCCAACAGGAAATGCACTCCACACGCCTAGCAGAGCACGTGCTTGGGACACCAGTCTGCATCTCCCAGCCTTAAAAATTCGCAAAGAGGCTCAGACAGGGTGCTCTATGTTCTTATGGCTATAAGAATCACTTGTAATTATGGAATGCCAACAGTCAGTAGAGGCAGTAACAGCTGTGGAATTTCACAACTGTGTGAATTTGGGGAGGGACCCACAGGACCCCAGCCTTCTCCTGTGGAACAGTGACATGTGTGAACAGCCTGGCTGGCATCCTTCACTGAGGTCGTTTTCCCTGCCCTTCACATTCTCCTCTCGGGCTATTCCACTTCCACGAATCATTCACATTGTTAAGTGAACCTCCTTTCTACCAGTCTCATGACCCTAAATTCACTCATAATAATGCAAAGAGGGACTGGTCTAAAAATGCAAATCTGAACTATCCCACTCCTGCCCAAAACTTCAGAAATACGCTCTGTATCAATGAATGTCACTCATTCTTCCTGTCTACTTGAAGTTCTTTACTGACCTCGTGTTCTTAAGTTCACTGGTTCTTAACACATTGTAGGGACTTCACTCAATTCTTAGTGAGGGAAGAGTTAAGTTGGGGTTTCTTCCTCATTCAACAAGTCTTGCTCCCCACCCTAATTAAGAATAAAGGAGATAATATATCAGAGAGCCTAGCAGAGTGCCTAGTACTTACTTCCACAGCTTTTCATTCTTTTGTTCCAAAGTTTACAAAGTGCTTTCACACATGTGAGCTCATTTAATCTAACAACTCAGCTCTGTGAGGTCACATGAAAGAAACTGTGGCTAGTAATGTCCAAGACCTACTGAATCGAGCGAGGCTGGCATTCAGGCAGACCCCCTGATCCCAACACCCTGATCCCAAAACTTGATTTTTTGGTCTTTTACACTTTTCTGTTAAGAAATCTGGCTTCTTTTATAGAAAGCAATATAGAAGGAAATAAAAATTATTTCCCTCTATATCACATGTGTTTGAATAAATGATACAGATATCCATTCTTTCATAATGTCTATTGAATATTTTATTGCATAAGGAACATAAACACATAGGTCAAATTCAACTGATGGATTCTAAAGGACTTTGTTTTATATCCTATAATACTTGAAACTATCAATGGGTCCATTCATTCATTTCACCGTTCAGCATGTTTTTATCACATATGAACTTCACCTAGGGCACTAAGTGTTGCATGTTTGGTGCTGGAAATATTTGATATTCCTAGGATCAAGATTCTAGGCTTTCAAGGTTTCTCAGCTGAAATAAATGGCGAATGATCTTCACAGTTGTTCTCAGAGGTATTTGAATAAAGAAAGTCATTAACTGGAAGCCGGGAAATACAGGCTATCTTTCTACATAAAAAGCTCAATAACCTTGGATAAGTCCCTAGGACTCATTTTCTTTACCCACAAAAAAGGAAGAATTAGCCTTTTTTTTTTTTTTTTGGTCTTTTTGAGACAGCATCTCACTATGCAGTTCAGGCAGGCCTTGAGCTCATTTTGTAGCCCAGGCTGATCTCAAACCAGCAACAACCCTCCTGTCTCTGCCTCCTGAGTGCTGAAATTACAGGCTAACACATAGTATTTTTAAAGTTACTCCATTGCTGTGAATTCTAGAGACTGCATGTAATTGGCAAGCCCTTTTGACATCTACCAAGTACATAATTTTATATCACAATTTTATAAATTTGTGAGATTATCTGTATTTATTGTACCTTGCAAGAATATAGATTGCCCCACAAATTGTTAGAAGTTTTTAATTCCATAAAAATTTAGAACATTTTTAACAATCTTGCAGGTAATTTAGCTTACAAATTGACCCTGCATCAAAACTGCAATTTCATGTGTAGATTGTGATCTTCAAATGATTCCTTTCAGCTGGGCATGGTGGTGCACACTTATATAGAATCCCAGCATTTGGGGTAGCTAGAGCAGGCAAATCCCAAATTCTTGCCTAACCCAGGGAACTGAGCAAAACCCTGTCTCAAAATAGAAAAGGGATGGAGAAACAGTTCAGTGCAAAGGCCCTGGGTTCAACCCTCAGGGTCACTAAATAAATAAATAAGATCTATCTAATTAGAGAACCTGAGACTCAAAATCTCTTTTTTCTTAATTTCTCTATGGTGAGTCACTCTGGGATGACTTAAAAATCTTCTATACAAAGTAGTCCTTTAAAACAATCTGTTGGCATACCTTTATGTGAGCAAGCTCTTGATGGCCTTATTTTCAAGCTTCTTGCCCCCCTATCCCTCTCAGCTAATCACAGCTGGACATGTAAACCTTAGTGCCTTGAAAGGTCATCAGCTGAGGAGGAGGATGTCCACCTAGAATTCACACCCCAGAACCCTTCCTGTCACTGAGTAGCATCACTTGAATGGACCTAAGATGCTGCACATTTCTCCATATTTATATGCAAAAAATAATCTATCTCCAAACTCTTGTCTCTTCCTTGCTCATGAGAAAGAATCCTTTCTTTTCTCATCTATTTGTGTAACCTTAACGGAGCTTCTACTCCATTATTTGTGGTGATGTACTGAATACAGCAGTGAGAACAGACTCAGACAGTGTCACCGCTGACCCACACAGTACCTTTGAGCGAATTATAAAAGTTACCGTCTTCCAGTGGAGAGGAGTGCACCAGAGACTTGGCAAGTTGAGAGAATAGGCTTTTAGCCTCCGCTTGCCTGTTGGTAATGATGACCTTGTACAGTGAACAACTCACAGAACTACACAAGGTGGTGTTACCAGATGTGTACATAAAAAATGTATTCTAGGCCTGCAGATATAGCTCAGTGGTAGAGCATTTGCCCTAACATGCACAAGACTCTGGGTTCGACCTTTAGCAATGCCAAAAGAAAAAATAAAAATGTGTTCTATAGAGGCACTGACAACTAGAAGAGGAAGAATTTGACTTTGCCAAAAAATAAGGGGAAACAAAGCTTCCTAGAGAAGGTATTTGCCTGACACATGATAAATGTGTGGGTAATCAACAGATGGACAAGAAAAGTAAAAGCAGAAGAAGCAGAAAGTTCATTCACTCCAGACAATGGCATGGAAATGATAACCTGCAGACCATTCAGTGTGGCTGGAGCAGGCGGTGTGTGTGCCTCTGTGTGTAAGGAGAAAGGAAAATGAGGAGACCTGAGCAAAGTCGCTAGATGAGACTGGGATGACAGAGGGGCCACGCTTTGAAGCATCTTAAATAGGCACATTAAACTGTTGAAACATGATTCTGAGATAACTAGGGGCTTGTTCTGCCACTATAAATAATAAACGCCTTCTCAGCTATACCTCGCTCTAACTATCTATCTATATATATTTTACATTCCATCACAAAACCTCATATCCAAGAAACAAGTTTTACTTTCCTGTAAACTAAGCAGGTAAAAATGCGGTGAAGTAGAAATTTGCTTTTCAAACTGTTTATCTTGATAATACATTTTTAAAACATAAAAATCCTAAAGGACATCAGGAAATAGTTTTAACTGGGTATATACACACGTTATAAGATCAGCAGCTGACACTTCTTATTCAGACCACAGGGCTGAAGTGTTAATAGCATATGATCTGTACGTGTAGGAAACTTGGAAGACATTTCCAAAGCTTTTAGAGACATTCTAGTTTAAATCTTTTGGGAAGAAACTCGGAGACAACCAGGTGTTATTTGTTAAAGTAAGTGTATCAGCAGACGGAAGCACAGCAAAGAACAGTGGATAACCCAGAAAAAAGGGAAGAACAGGGAAGCAGAAGGAAGGACAGCGAATAACCCAGAAAAAAAGAACCAGGGAGCGCTACCGCACAGCAGACAGACCAGGTCTTGGACACAAGGCTGCCAGGGTGTCACCTAGCGCGCCATTACCTGGGACACCCCCCACTCTCAGATGTAAACGCAGTTACTGTATGTTTCAGTGTTTTTTTTAAAAAGTTAAGGGGGATGGACGCTCACCCATATAAAGTTTCGCCGTTTCCGAAAGATAAAACACCTCGTGCAATCTTACTCGCATACTTTACGGCAGCTGTCTGCAATCAACGGTTGGAAGAATGGGCTCTTTTTTTCCTAAACTGTTTTTGGTAAATACGATCCTTTGGGGACACAACGAGTCGGCTTTCACAGAAACCTGGCACCTCAGCGCCCCCAGAAGCAGCG
The DNA here is from genome assembly GCA_004365215.1 of Cuniculus paca. Lineage (NCBI taxonomy): Eukaryota > Metazoa > Chordata > Mammalia > Rodentia > Cuniculidae > Cuniculus > Cuniculus paca. Next base: position 10,453 of record RJWT010006436.1, on the reverse strand, counting down.
CGGGTCCGGGGTGGTCGGTGGGCGTCCGCGCCAAGACTGCTCCCCTCCCACGCCCCCGAAGCGCCCCGCGGGCTGTGCAGGAACCGCCCGGTCTACACCCGCGAAGCTGGGGTAGCACAGCCCGCTCCCCCCAACGCCCCTGTCCCCGCGCCACGACTGCCAAGCTGGCGTCTGCGGCCACTCGGCCCCGGGATGGGGCAGAAGGGTCCGGGAACCTCGCTTCAGAGCCTGAAAAGTGTTCGCCCCCCGCTCCCCCAGACCACGCTGCCAGGAACCCTGGCGGAGAAGGTGCCCGGGCCGCGCCGCCGCTGCGCCCCCAGATCGCTTCCGAAGCCAGCGGGGAGGGAAGAGTGCACCGCAAAGCGGGCCAGGGTTGAGCGGGGCGCTGCCGGGCGCCGCGCCCCACCACAGGGTCCTAGGAGCTGGCGGAAAGGGCCGCGGCCAGGCACCGCCGTCCAGCCCCCCCACCCCAGGTCCCCGCCGCGCGGTGCCCCCTACCTGGGGTCCCGCGCCGGGCACTGTGCGGGCCGGTGGCGCCCGACTCCCGCGCTGCTAAGGGCGAGGCTCCGCCGGATTGCCGGGCGGAGCAGAAGTTTCTGGTGTCACTTTGTTCCCCGCTTGGGCGTACGCTGCGCGCCTACAGCGGCCAAGGCAGACCCCCGCCCCGCGCTCAGAGCTCTGAGGCCAGAGTGGGGCCGCACCTTTCTCCGCGGCCGCCAGCCACGCCCAGGCCACGCCCCGTCCTCCAGGCCACGCCCCTGATCCGCGGCCACGCCCCATTCACTAGGTCTCGCCCAGGCCGTCCAGGGCACGCCCCGTGATCCGCGGTCACGCCCCATCCGTCCAGGACACGCCCCATTCACTAGGTCTCGCCCTGGCCGTCCAGGGCACGCCCCTGATCCGCGGCCACGCCCCGTCCATCCACGACACGCCCCTGCTCCCGGCCTGGGCCCCGCCCGCTTCCAGGCGCTTTCTTGGGAACCTCCCACCCCGCAAAAACAGCCAGCTAGTCCGCCCTCCATAAGAGCGCAGGCTTCGAAGTGCTTACGCGATCCTGTCACTTCGCAAAGGGTCTGCAGTGAACACGAGGTTTCCTGGGTCCCAAGGAGAGCGAATTCCGCAGACCAGGAGATGCTTCAGGGTGGACGTGACTGCAGGGTTGGGCCCGAGAGTCGGGCAGAATTTGACTCTAGGTGTAAAGGCTGCAGGGCTTGTTGGGGAAATCCCGTGGGCCTGGCTGAGGAAAGGGAGAGGACACTGAGAAGCAGCAATCCGCGCTGCCTGCAGGCTGAGTCCCAGAACCTCTAGTCCCGCCTTGCACCCGAAGGCGCTACCCTGGAGAGGACACGGGAGGGAAGGGGGATTGCTGGGTCCCCCAAGGGGCAGACCACGCTCCAGGACTAGTGGAGGATTCTCAGGGAAATGACTGTGGAAGCAAATGCAAGGGGAGCTGGGAGAGCGCCAGACACTGTGCAAACCTTCATTCTCCCAAACGAAGGAGAGAGGAAAGCAATCATCCTAAACCTGCTGCAGTCTAAGATCACCTACACGTTCTACAGCGGAAGGCTCCCATTGTAAGGATCTCCATTCTCCTTAGATTCTCCTGGGAGCAGCCAGGTGGGAAGCATGACCCAGGGCACAAACCCAAGTGCCGGATTTCCGAACGGAACAGCTGGGCCCTTGGTCCCTTAGGCTGCAAGAGAGCTGGAGCTCGGTGCAGACGTGTGAGAAGCGTTCGCGCCTCTCCACAGCGGCCTCGCAAGGAGTTGTAAGCCTCCAAGGTTTGCTGGGATCAGACTGACCTGTGTTCCGCCCTCCATCCCCTCAGGTTCTGTGTACCCTGATCCAGTCGTGCGGACCCCTCCCGCTACTGAGCCTTGCTCCGGGTCAGTCCCGTCCAGGAAGCCGTAGGCACAGCGCCCTCCACTTTCCCTAATCTCTCCCCATTCGCCTCCGCTATGTCACTTTTCCCTTCGCGTGTTGCTCACTTCCACAGCCCTTCCACCGCTAGGGTAACATTTTATGTTTACTTTTTTTGCATATTGTATTGCATTTTTCACACTTCTAGAATGTTTTGTTTTCTGATTCTGGAGGTAATAAGTTTGTTGCACAAATTTTAAAAATGCCCTAGGCCCAGGTGGCCCCAATCCCTCCAGTCTTGCAGAGACACCATCCCTTCCTTGAGAGCCAACGGCTAAGCCTCCACCCCATGGGTTGTAGTCTGTGTCTAATCAAGAGACCCACGCAGCAATTTAAACAGTGAAGTTTAATACAATTATCAACTGGAATAGGATTTGGAGTAAGGAGGGGTAGACAAGAAGAGAAAGCAAAAGAAAATAGGAATAGCAGATAGGATTTAAGCAGCCACATTCCCAGGGCTGAGATAAAGTTCTCAAAGAGGAGCTTTCCCCTTTCCCCTGGGGCTAAGATCCAGATTCCCTTGGGGAGGACACAGCTATCTAAATAGCAGAGGTATCATTCTTGTTCCAACCATTGTAACCTGCTGGAAATGCACACTTTAGAACTTGCTGGACATCTACTTTTTTAGCGTGTGGAGAAAGCTGTTGGCATGAAGATGCTGCTTGAAAGCACTTCACTACCAAAGCCCTCAAGGGCGCGCTATTCCAGGGTGAGTGCTCCTGGCGAGGCTGTACCTGCAGGAGACACCACAAGGCAAACCAGTCCTCCTGGATGTCCTCAGAGCTGGGGATTTAGACCAGCAGCACTCTAGACCTCTGCCTGCTACCTATAACAAAGCACCAAACCTGCAGACAAAGGCAATTGTTTAAGGGTCCAAATCGATCTTTACAAAGAATGTAAAGAATGACATTGGGACTGAGGGACAATGTGTTGAAAACTGTTACACTGGGTCACCTCAGAAGATCTAGGTACTGTCCAGCTTTCTCTTCCAAAATATTCATTCGCATTCGGGGTAAACAGCAGCATCTCCACAAATTCTTCCCACAGGCAAGTGTCTCTTGGGCTAGCTGTTTTGTTCCTGCCCTCTCTCTGCTTCAGGCTGCCTCTTTTCATTCCTCCATCAACAGCTTCGCTTCTGTTGGGGGCCCAGAGAACTCCTCTCCCAACCTCTCACCACTCAGCTAGGACCAGGCTGTGAGATCTGCAAAACTGGATGGAAGCTTTGAGGGGACAGAAGAGAATTGCAGAGGAAAAAAGAAAAATATTAAAACCAAGTAACAGTTTTGAAGACAAGAAAACATCCCCAGGACTACCCAAGGTCGTCTCTCTCCTCAACCTGGAGGCAAGGAAAAGCAACAAGTCTGCTCTGCAGGTGGCTCTGTCACAGGACCTGGCAGACAGCAGAAGTGGTTCATTCCTCTACACTCCTGGTCCCATGCCCCTAGATTTAAAAAGACTGTGGAGATACAGTCTGTCAGTGAAAGTGAATTTTTGTATCTTGAAAGGAAGAGAAATTAAGTGTCTAAGACTCATTTGACTAACTCACTTAATAATCCATGTACTGAGTGTCTATTCAACCTTGGCTTTGTGCTGGGCAGTAGGGATATAATCTATAATCATTATAATCTGAGGGGGACAGTAAACACTCTTACAAATAATCATTTTTATATCTCTTAAGTGCTATGATGATGTAAAACATTTAACACAGGTTGAATATCCCTTATCTGAAATGCTCCAGCCAAAAGTACAAATGTGATTGGGGTTTCTGGTGCTTTTTGGTTTTTGTTTTTGATTTTTTTTTTTTTTTTTTTTAGAGACAAGATCTCACTATGCAGTTCAGGCTGACCTTGAACTCATTTTATGGCACAGATTGACTTTAAACTCACTGCGATCCTCCTGCCTCAGCCTTTTAAGTACTGGGAATACATGAGTGCACCGCTACACCTAGCCTGGGGCTTCAGATTTTTTCAGTTCTTGGAATATTTGCATATTCCTGAGACTTCATGGGGAAGGGGCCCAAGTCTAAACATGAGACACATATATGTTTCACACACGCCTTCTACCCACAGCTTGAAGTAATTTTACACAATATTTATAATGTGCCCAAGTTCTGACTCGTGCCCAGCACATGAGGACAGATGTGGAATTTTCCACTTGTAGAATTATGTTAGCATTCAAAAAGCATCAGACTTGCTGGAGATATAACTCAGTGGTGCAGCACCTCCCTGGCAAGCACAAGGTCAGAATACGATCTTCAATACCAAAAAAGAGAAGAAAGAAAGAAAGAAAGAAAGAAAGAAAGAAAGAAAGAAAGAAAGAAAGAAAGAAAGAAAGAAAGAAAAAAAGTATCAGACTTTTGGAGCATTTCTCCTTTCAGATTTTCAGATTAGGAACATTCAAGCTGCAACAAATGTTCACAGAACTCTTGAGGGCCATGGAGAGCCCCCACCTCAGGCAACAACATCTGAGTGGAGTCCTGCAGCCCTGAGAGTGGGATCACTCTGGATAAGGGGAATGGTGCCTTCGAGACACTGTGTGGGGAAGGAGCTAGGTAGGCCCCTCTGAAGGAAAGACTGTCAGGACAGAGTGACAGCAAGGAAGCCAGAGAAACAAGCAAAAGTCAAGTATGCACAGTCACACAGGCATGTTGATAACTTTGGAGCCAGACCTGTAATCCTAGCTACTCATGAGGCTGAGGCAGGAGGATCTCAAGTTTGAAGATTGCCTGGGCATCTTAGCAAGACTCTGCCTCCAAATAAGCTTTTGAAAAGGACCAGTTGTGTGGTAGAGAGTTTGCCTAACCTCAATGAGCTCCTGGGTTCAATCTCCAGTACTTTAAAAAAGAGAAAAGAAAAGAAGAAAAGGGGAGAAGAGAAGAGAAGAGAAGAGAAGAGAAGAGAAGAGAAGAGAAGAGAAGAGAAGAGAAGAGAAATTTTGGATTTTTGCCCCTAGCTTAATGAAAGCACTCCAAAGCATTTTAAGTACCATCCTATCTGATAGATGAAGATTAGCCTGAAGGGTACATGTAAGAAAAATCTATTTGGAAAAGTGTAAGAAGACTATGTAAATCTAGCGCTCAGGACAGAAGTTGAACCTGTGGACTCAGACTGAGAGGAAACTAGCCAGGGGCTGGCTGAAATGCCCTCAGTGGACACCAGAGAGTAAGGACAGGCCTGGGAAATGGGGTGGGTTAGCAAAGAGGGCTAAGGAGGAAGGGCAGGCAGGAACTTTATCATCTTTACAACCGACCAGGATCGGCTTGCCTGTAGCATCACTGAATGAGCAATTAAAGAAAATTTGTTCCCAAAGGTAAATTCAAATTTCTAGCCCTGGTAAAAACAATGTAAAGGGTTAAATGATCACCCATTTTCCTGATGTTGTGGTTTGTGTCTAGGTGGCACCCCAAGCCTCACAGAGTCATGGAGGCGGCTGAATCTAGCATTTTTGATTGGTTCATTGTCTAGCGCTGGGATTAGCAGTGTGAGTGCTGCACCCACCAAGGAGTGGAGCCAACATACTATACAAGGGAGGGAAGAAAGCGTGTTTTCTTACTTTTGTTTTTTCGCTATTGTCGCTTTCAGGCCGCCATGAACAGCTGCCCCTCAGCCACGCCATCCTGTCTTGGTGCCAGCTGAGTGTGGACTGAAACCTCCAACGAACTGTAAGAAATAAACCTCTCCTTCCTTCACTTTGGGCATCAGGTATTTTGTCTCAGCAACAAGAGAAAAGTAACCAAGACACCTGATCATCCAATCCCTTTACAGTCATGAGGGAATCCCAATTCAGTTATACCAGCCTTTTCTAAAAAGCTACAGACATTAATAACAATAATAATAATAATAAATTCCAAGTCTACCACCTAGACATAAGTATCCTGTCACATTCTCCTGCAGAATCTTTGTATTTAGATTACTCAAATCTTGAGAAAGGGATCGTGTCCAGTGCATCTTTATCTCCAGTAATGCAGTGCATTTTCTGACACACAGAAGATGCCTAGCAATGTCTGCAGAATTAATTCTGCTTCTAAAACCCTCTAGAACTGTGCAGTATTTGATTGGGATTTCTGGTCACAGGACACTGAGCCAACAGCCTCAATAAACAAGTCAGCCTGTCCCTGAATTCCACCTCAGAAAAAGATTCCTTAACACACTTTTCTTACTTTGGGAAGATTCCTTTTGAGTGATGACTTTGTGCTTCCTTTCCTTTCTTTCACAGCACCTGAAAGAAGATAGTCTTTCTGCCTCAGTTCGAGGGCCGCCAGATACGGAAGAGACCTTGCATACAGCCATACAATGGCAATCCCATAGGAAAGGACTGTATTTAGTGCTTACCCCCTAGGAGCTCAAATGCGGTTTTATAGCCTGTTTGTAAGACATCAGGATACCAGCAAGGGACATTAATAAACTGACCCCCACTGTCTCTGCCCAGTGCCCCAGGATCTAGGAAATAGGCAAAGACTGCACTGACTCAGTCCAGCAATCTCTCCGGCATAGGCAGGAAAATCTGCTAATGTGCCAGGCTAATTGTAGAGCATCTGAGATTTCTAGAGGATAGCCTTTCTAAGGAAGACCACGTTTCTCCTTCCTGATGACCACTTCTCCAAATACAAATAGATCTCTCTGCTGGCTGCTTGGAGCTTGCAGGACTCACTTCACTGCGCATTTCATATGCCTGAAAGAAAGGAGAGGGCAGGCTTGACTGCAGTTCCAAAAAGCTGTTTTTAGCTCTGTATTTGATCCACCATCCTCTTCCTTTAATCCATTTGCATGTGTGTATCAGGTGTAGTTGAGGGCTATCATCAGGAGCCTGTGTGCACACATGTATGCATATGTACACACGTGCAGAAAAGTTCTTTTTTCTTTCTCATGATTTTTTTTACTAGTTTTCCTTTCCACTCTCAAGTTGCTAGATTCTAATTTATATTTTTTTATTTACTTTTTTGTTGCAGTGCTGAGGATCAAACGTAGGAAGACCTCAAGTGTGCTAGGCAAATAATCTTATCACTGAGGTACTTATAGCTCTAACTTATATCTTTAAAGGGTTGCTGACAAACAAAAAGCCACCTTGTCGTTTTACTATGCCATGATGAAAGCTCTTAGTTTTGTTTAGACAACTGATTAAGATTCCAGATTCTTTGATAAGTGCTACTGAAAAGCTTTCCTGACCAGACTTATCTTTACCCCATTCCTGGCTCAGAAGCATCTCCAGCCATCTCTGAAGAAAACACAGTCATGTCTAGCGCTCCCTGGGAAGCCAATCTTAAATTGTGAGCATATTTTGAGTGTAAGGAGCCCAACTTGCTCATGCACACACCTGTCTCCTGGGGAGGCCTAAAGCAAACACCAACGATGCACGGAAAGACCTAAACTCGGGCTTCACCCTCAAAAGATAAATCCTTTTAAAAAACTATCTGTAATATTGCTTATGTTAATGAAACTGATGTTCTTTTGCTTGTTTTGTTTTTCATCATGTATAATTAGCCTGAAAGGCATCTGAAAAAGTTAACACTCTGAATCAAAACACAGTAGCTAGTCTATATACCTAAACAATGTCCAATTCTTGCTTACCATTTGGTTATAGAGTCAGCATTTATTTTCACTGGGGCCCTCAGCATAGGAAATGTGTTTGCTGAACCCAGAAACTTACTGTGAAATGAAAAATTTATAAGCATTCCATTTCTTTCAGATTTTCCTTTGTGTCCCTAAGTTCCAAATCCCTCCTTCTGTTAAACTCATTCTTGGTGCTAGGAGTGTAGTTCAGGGCTAGAGTGCTTGCCTAGAATCCACAAATTCCCCAGCATTGCAACAATAAAAACAACAACAACAAAACAAACAAACAAACAAACAAAACTCATTCTCAGCCTTCTATTGAACCATTCCCTGGTTGGACTCTTCCTGAATTTCTTTTACTTCCTGCCAGGCCTCTCCATTCTCCATTTATGTTTAGTTGAATCTACTCTGCCTCCAACAGCATAGTCTTCCTAACTCTTTCATATAAATGCTTATTGAGGTTTCAATGTCAAATTGTAAGTGAATAGGAAGGGAGGAAAAGCGGGTAATACTTTGCTTTTCAACAAAGATAAACTGAGTCACATTTGAAGTTGAGCATTACTAGCATGGGACCAGGAGATCTTAGAAAGGAAGTGATTTTTGACTTCCACCAGGATGTTAGAGTTAGCAGCTTTTCTGTATAAAAAGACTATAGAATCTTTAACGATTGAATAGGTGCACACTAAACATCATGTACTTCTTTAAAGAGTGTTATAATTTGGTGACAATATATAATTTTGAGGTTCCAGTTTCAAAATTAGGGTAATAAATGAGCTAAAATCTAAATTTATGATTGTCAATTTATTCTTAGTTTAATACTTCTTAAGAAAAATAGTCTTAGGTTATCATTGTCAATTGTAGTAAATATTCATCAAATGTGTTATATATGTAATTATATGAAATGAATATATTTACATGTCAATACTTATAGACTGACTTGATTTGATTAACAAACTTATACTATTGTACTTCTTGTTTCTTAAAGGCATTTCCAAATTTCAGTGTTGGAATGGAGAAATACTGTAATGTAGAAAATAACTTTTAAAATTTTATGTCTTATCACATAATATATATTGAATTAATGAATATTTGAATTAATGAATCTTTATGGTCTTAAGTTTGAACAACAATACCTCAAACTTGCAGCTACAGTTTGTTGTTTCACAAAAATTTTCTAATAATTAGCTTTAAGTAAGCCACAAATATTAAAAATCAAACCCAAACTTTTAAATTAAATATAGTTTTCTATAGGACAAGTAAAAAGATTAGATTTGTCTCATCATGCTGTAAAGAACATTTTCCAATTTAAAATAATTTAAAATAACTGTGACATTAAAATCTTCTCTTCCAGACTATTACTAAACTACCATGAACACCTACAGTGGCTCCCCAAAATCACAGATTAGTGAAATTTTTCTGCTCACGATTCCCCATTACTGCATCAAGAGTTTTAAAAAAATTGGCGTCTTACCATTTTGTAAGGGGAAAGAAGGAAAACATAGTTGTCGGCCACTCTTCATGCCTCTGGAATAACCTGCTTCCTTCCTTCCTCCCACCTCCATCCCCCTCCGTGTGTTTTATGTCTTCCGTGTCATTTCGGGATGAAAGTCTCAGCAAACACATTTTCCCCATGTGGAATTGTCTAATAAAAACAGACAACCTATTTTAAACAAGCAACCCTGAGAAAGAGACTAAACAGATGCTCAGTGCAGGGTGCTGCTTTCCTTTTAGAGAACAGAGTTCGCCTTAGACGGTCTTCATCCATTATGTGCAAGTACACACTCATAGATAGCAGTGCCATCATACACTTCATAAAGTCACTTAAGATCCAGTTAAATAGCTTTACCCAAATTATCACGCACTTTGGAAAATTTCTTTGTTAAAGTAAAATTTTCTTTGTTTCTTTTTTTATTTTGAGACAAGATCTGCTAAGATGCCACACTCCATCTTAAACTTGCAATCTTCTTGCATCTGCCTCTCGAGGAGCTGGTCTTGTTCATTTACTTATTTTTAGTTCCAGAAATCAAGTTCAGAGCCTCATGAGTGCTAAGCAATTATTCTGCCACTGAGCCACATCCCCAGCCAAGAAAGAATGGTACTGATTGGCAAGAAATCATACCTGTACCTGAAATTTCACTAAGGAGTGCAGCCACTACAGATCATTACTATTAACATCTGACAAGCAGACAATGTTACCTGCTTGCCCAGAGACATGGTGCACATGCCAAATTCACTTACTGGATAGGGAAGTGGCTGGTTGAGAAATTCATCTTACTGTGGTGAGGTCATGTGAAACAAGCCATTCCAGGAAAGCACTAGAGGTACTTTGGATTCTCCCCAGCATTGTCTCAGTGGTGAGGCAAACAGAGGAGTGATTGACTTGTGGTCGGTTGGGAAGGCCTACCAGGTTGTGCAAAAAATAAGCAAATGAACAAACCATCCATTCCAGAGTCACCAACCAACCCCCACCACCCTAGAGTCTCTTCCCCCATTAAATACCCCGCAGAAGGTTACATTTTGCTCCTGCTTTGTTTCCAATCCAACAGCTTCACCAGTATAAAAATACTAATGGGGCATGGGCAAATGGAATAAAACAAAACAAAAACAAAGCAAACACCCTAAAACTGGTGGATTTCATACAGCTCTGCATCCACTCCCCTGTGAGGCTGGACTTTACATGCCATATGATGCATCCCCAGCATTCCTTCTCCTCTGCCCTAGTCCCTACCTCTCAGTTGGCAGCACCCTTTGACGTCCCAGACCATTGTTATCTCAACCACTTGGCCTCCTGTTGGGAGCCGTCTTCCTGGTTCGGCCTAGCAGGGTGCGCAAAAGCCTGCGCTGGATTTCCCCCCTCCCATCGAGTAAGCCAAGATGGCGACCACATCCTGCTTCCGCATATGATGTATTTGCTTGACAGCGCTGTTAGCCAATGACAAGTGTATACGTAGCTCGTGACTATTGGGTAAAGTCTTTGTATAAAA
>RJWT010006435.1:0-29020 GCA_004365215.1 Cuniculus paca | reverse complement strand
GCAATAGGAAAGCATGTCAAGGATAATTAACAAGGACATACAAGTGATTATTAAGTACATTGTCCTAATTTCCTCCAGATATACTAGAATTTGAATGGGTATGAACACATAATTTTAAATTCATAGTCTTGCCAAAGAGATACAGTTTTAAATCAATAGATGTTTTCCTAGCAACATGTTTCCCTAAAAAACATGAAATCAGTAACCTCTGATTTTGCCTCTAACAGGATGCAGCCAGTCTATGTCCACTTTTTTGGTCTGGGACTCCTTTTTCTTTTTTGGATTTGATGAGAAATTATTTTGGTGGAAACTTGGTACACCCTTATTAGATATCACTTTATGGTATATCCAGTGTAAGTCATGGGACACACATCAATCTACACAACCAAAAGGTTCCTTGTCCTTTAGGAAGCCGGCTGTCATAAGAAGGAATTTTGTCCCCTTAAGAGTCACCCAGGCTCTCATTTGAATTGCTCTCAAGCTTTGCTAGAGCAGTTACATAGAACAGGTATATAGAACTTTTAAGTCTTTTGTACCACAGCCTCAGCAACAGAGGGAAGGAAGGCATTCTTGTTGTTTCTGTCTACTTGAAGCAAGCAAGCACTTGGCCTGAGCCACCCTCTCACTGCCACCTCACTGCCACCCCCTGCAGAATTCAAACCGAGTAGTGGACGTCTCTAGTATGTGAATATTTGTATCTTTGTAGCTGAAAAAAAAAAGACTCAATTAAATGCTCAAAGCATTTAATTACTTTTCTTTGAGACTTTAACTTTAACCCTGTTTATTACTCTTAAACTACTCCAGAGGGCAATATTTTTTATTGGTGACAGACTGCCCAAACTTGCCAGCAACCCAATCTCCCTCGCAGACATGACTGTGTTTTGCTGAGGCTTTCTCCTAAAAGAGCAGAGGTACCAGTGCTTTGCTCTCTGTTTCTCTGAATATGGCTTATGGATTCACCAGACCCTTTAGACCTTGACTTTTCCCTTGACATCTAGACATTGGGTGTGTGGCTATACACCAACAGCCACGTGGCTTAACTCTTCCAATCAATTATTATGTTCTGTTGGTGGAAATTTGGAATTCAGCATCTGATGTCATTCATGACATGTGATTTGGAGGCATGGGAAGAAACTAGAGCTAGATGCCTAGATGCCAAATCAAATGTCAGGGAAGAAAGGCCGTTTTTAACTTTGATAATCAACTTGAAAAACATTGCATCTGTTTCTCTGTGTATTCAATGGTACTATTCATGGCTTTGCCAATGCATGGCATGATGAGCACCAGTTTATGGAAGATAAAGGTTAATTATTGAAGGTAGTGGCAGGATTAATTGGCTTGATAGTCACATTTTATTATCTTTGCCTTTCACAGCACTTCATAAAGCAGTGTTTATTGGTTTAAATTACTTGAGCTAGAATAAAGTCAGTTTAATGTATCACATCGGTGAAGAAGTACGTAATGACAGATTTGGATGAAAAATAATGTTAAAGACTTTATGAGATTTTTTGCCTTATCTCCTTGTATATAATATATGTAATCATGTATATGCATATAAATATATAATCTCTTAATTATTAACATTTCAAAAGACTATTTGGCACTTGCTATCAATGAGTCCTTGCAGAGACCTGGCACAAGAATGTATATAGAGATAACAGGTGATTTGACAAAGCGTTTTTGAGGCAAAATGTATGTCTTTTTCTGGCACATAAACCTCAAGAAAGCATGCTCCACTCCTTCATTGGCTAAGGAGGAGGAAAAAAGAATTAGAAATTTTCTGTATCTACTATTCTAATTACCCGTCCCAAACATAAACGTGTTTCCGTGTCTTGGTAGGAAAATAGTTGGCCTTAAATTGAGCACAGTAAAATAACTTCAGTAAAATAACTCTCTAGTTTTTATGGTCAGGTTTGCCTAACAACCCTGTGAAACTGGAGTGGCGTTGCTTACCAACCTTGGAACACAGGAAGGTGAATTCATTTCTTCAAACCTGACAGGCTAAGAAGTGATGATTCTCATACAGTCTGGATCAGACTCAATAATATTCTTGCAAAGCATTACATTGTGTGCACACGATAACATTCTGGACAGGATGAATTTTACTTGCATCTGTCAGTGCTTTGCTGATGTATGCACTTTGGTGGAAGTTCAACTGCAAGAGGCCAAAGGGTTAAATAAATTTTACATGACATCCATTGCACGGACAGCTAAAGCTCTTGCTTGTCCTCTCTGTTCTCTCTCTGCCTCTTTTCTTCTCTCTCTCCACACACACTCTTTCCCTCTCACATACAAATACAGTATTTGACAGTGTCACAATGGTAGGGTAGAAAGAATCTTTGCTTCTTTTCAGGAAAAATTCAAAAGCATTTTTCACATATACAAAAACTAATTCATATATTGAAGGTGTCTACTTATTTAAGGGTCTATTAATATTATTAACTCTTAGATTTTGATCTACTTATTTTGTGTTGAATTTTTCTGTAATGAAAGATAACAAATATACCACCCCTCCCCCATTTGAAATACTTCTGCAGTGTAAAAGAAAATATAATCAAACCTGGGCTCTCACACTAATGATTCAAGCTGAGAATTTGTTTACTTTACTTTAGGAACAGATGTGATCCATCACAGTAGCCCATAAATAAAGTGTCAAACTGTTAGGCTGATCAATGAATATAAATTATTGAAAAATAATGTAACTTTAAGGTCACCAAGGAATTGAGCTTAGTGTTGTTTTAAAAGGAAGACTTTCCATTCTTAAAAATATATGGTCATATTTAAGAATGAGTGGTTCTATTCCCAACGAAATTCCTGGTCCTCAAAAGCAGATTTGTGCTTGCTTGTAGGAATACATGCGACTTCTTACTCTCTTTCAGAGTTCAGTGCTTTTGGAATCCTGACATCATTTCCTGGCACAGTGAAAATATGCCCATAAATCATTTGTTGCTCCTTTCTTTGAAAGGTGTAGACTAATTCCTTCCCCTTGGATGTGGACTGTTTATTATGGTGAGTGACTCTCTTTTAATGAGTAGTTGTAGTGGAAGTGTCTATGAGTGACTTCCAGGTTCAGTCCAAAATGACATCGTTACTTTTCTCTTGCTTTCTCTTGGATCATCTGTCTTTGGGAAGTTTAGATGTCCTGTCTTGAGGACACTGAGGCACTCTGTGAAGAGGTCCAGTGGAGTGGCACTGAGGTCTCCCCAAGTGGCCAGAACAACCTCTGTGTGAGGATGCATCTTGCGTGTCTGTCTGTCAGCCCAGTCAACTCTTAGGTAACTGCACCTTTGGGCAATGAGTGCACTGTAAGAGAACATGAGATACTGAAATTGGTCTGACTTTATTTTATAGCTGGGACAAAATATACAACACCCACAATTTAAAGGAGGACAGGTTTATTTTGGCTTGCATTTTTCAGATGTTTCGGTCCATTGTCAGCTGGCTTCAAAGCAGAAACACGGTAAAATAGCATGCAAGAGATAGTTGCTCAAGTCCTGGCATTGGGGAAGCAGAGAGGGGGAAAGAGACCAAAAGGAAGGGACCAGGAACCAGATGGAGTACCCGAAATCACATTCCCATGACCCACTTCATCCAACCAGACCCCACTTCATTATAGCCTGTTCAGCTATGGCTTAGCAACCTCACAATTCAGTAACCTCTTTAGGAGACTTAACCTAGTCAAGTGGATGATCAGATCAAGATTCATCAGTTTGAGAAGTAAGGCAAGATCATCTGGTTAAGGCTCTCATAAATTCCTGGTCCACAGAAACTGGATAGTAGGTGTTTATTATTATTTTGAATATTTAAGCTTGGAGTAATTTTTAAATGAAGCAATAGATAACTAGTATGGACCCATTTATTATGACACAAAATGAAGTTGGTGAATTAAAGACAATTTTTCATTTTTATCAATAGTAGCCTCTGGGTATTGATAATTGAAGAAAGTGACTGATGGAGGAGGCCAGAAGAGGGTAGAAAGACCTTTAAATTACAGTAAATGACTGGCTACCAGATTCTTTGTGTTTCACTTGGCCTTCCCCCTTTTCACTGTGCTGTGATGCTTGTAGTCATGAGGTAGCCATCAGCTGGGGTCTATGTGCTTCTCAAGATCATATGAAAAAAATAAAAAATTTAAAGATACAAATGAGAGCTTCTAAAATTATGAAAGAAACAGAGTTAGAAAATAAAGTTTGCACCACATAAAACTTACAAAAAAAAAGTCAGTAGTTAATGTTATGTTTATGTAACAGTGCTAGTCAACTGCTGCTCAAACTCTTCCAGTCCAAATCAATCCTACTTGATGTAGGGTGTGTGCAAAGTAAGAGTTCTTGGAGCCTACAAAGGTTCTAAAGAAGTCTAAACTTATTCTATACACGGATGCTCCTTGAACAAAAAGAGAACTGCTTATTCTTCATACAAATTGAGGGCGTTTACTCTTTCCTTGGTAGCTGCCAACAGGAACATCCTTTTAGAAATCAATGCTCAGGATTTTATGAATAGCAGTTATTTGAATGATACATGTGAGAAGCTGTAGAAGAAGGACTAAGAGGGAAAAAAATCCCCAAGAATTGTAATAAGGCTTGTTTATTCTTTATTTCCCCTTCTTTCTTCTCCCTCCCGCATTTCTCCTCTTTTCCCCCTTTTCTCTTTGCTGCCCAGTCTTCTTTCCTTTCCTGTCTTTCTTTTTTGGTTCAGTAAATTAATAAGGAAAGCAGTTTCTTAAGCATTTATGAAAGCACATGGCATGATAAAGTAGAGAAGGGTTGGTAGAAAAGTTTAATCATTGGCAGAAAGCTGGTAGTCTGGATTGTCATGTTTTAATATTTTATTCAGTTCATAGCCTGAGATGAATTTTTTATTTTTTATAATTTTTTTACCTACAATGTGAAAAATTAATAGCTCAGTTTTTTATAGAGTATTGTAATAAATTTTTGTAGGTCCCTTTGAAGATAAAAGTGTCACTTAAATGCAAAATATCTGAGTAAGAATCTCATTGGAATGATTGACATCCCCAAGCCATACCACAGGGCTTCCTGCAAAGGAGCTGGATACCATACCCGTGTCAGGTTGGCTTGTATTTGACAAGCGAGTCCTGATGTGCACATTTTCTTCAGATTCTGAATATAGAGAAATGTCCAATTTTAAGAAATTTATTTCTTTTTCCTCTTCTACTACTAAAGTGAAAGTTTGTGATTCAGTTAGTAAATGAACCAAGTGGTTGGATTTGGCTTTTGAGAAATGTAAATAAATAGAAATTATTCACCAGCATAGATTGTGAAGAACACCAAAAATATTTATGTGCCCATTAGAGAAGAAATTACAGTTGTCCATTAGTATTCATGGAGGAATCAATTCTAGGATCCCCAAAGATCCAAAATCCACAGATGCTCAACTACCCCGATAAGATGGCACTGTATTTGCATATAACCTATGCACATCCTCCTGTATACTTTAAATCACTTCTAGGTTACTATAATACCTAATACAATTTAAATGCTGTGCAACTGACTGTTATATTTTTGATCTGTACTTGGTTGAATACACAGATGCAAAACCCAAGCAGAAGAGACAGCTGGCTGTATATTGCTGTTCTAAGAGAAAAGGTGTGCTACTGAAACTCCCGTGAGGAATTTGCAAGTGCTATTTTCTAAGGTAAATCAACAGTTTCACTTTAGGCTACCTGCTAAGTTCTAGCAGGATATTCAAGGTCATGGCAGAATTCTTGGTTTACAAAAGCTTGCAGATGAACGAGCAGCTCTAAGGTTACCTCTAAGGTCAATAATTATCAAACTTGTTAGAACTAGATTTTATAGGACAAGTTCCTATTCTTTTTGCCTAGGAGTTCATGCAGTTAAAGTAATATTTGTTACTAGGCTGTTGATATACTTTTCAACTGGAGGAAAAAGAGGGATGGAGGAGAAATATCTTGAGATGAATATAAGTATTCTTTTAAAAGTTAGATATAGTTAGAATAGATGATCAATAACTATAATGGTATAACTACATGAATGAGGTATAAGAAAAACTGGTCTTGATATAATTTTTATTTTCAAGACTATTTCTGTCCTAGCTATGAGCTAATGTTGTGTTCAGTTATATGTGATATTTGATAAAACAGCATGCATTTCATTGCAAAATGTGGTGAAAGGGGAATTGGTGTGTGGCAGGTGGAATGCTTAAGATGACCCCAAGATTCCTGGTCCCTGTCAGATGCACACTTTTTAACAGTTATTTCAGCATCTATCCTGCTGTGAGGATTTTGCAGATGTAATTTAGGTCCCAAATTGAATGAATTTAGTATAAAGTTACCCAGGTAAGACTACACAGTCTCACTTGAGCTTTAAATCTGAATTTAGAGTCAGCAGAAGTCAGAGATTTGATGCCCACGAAAGAAGCATTTCCGGCTTGAAGATGGAAGATGCTACACGACAATCACCACTTCTGATGATATCAGCCGCTGGACAGCACCCATCGAGGAGACAGACCTCAGTGCTACAAGTACTAGGAACTTAATTCTGGTCAACCACAAAAATCATCATGGAAGTACATTTTCCCCTGACACCTCCAGATAAGAACAGCCTAGCTGACACATTATACTGAGCTCTTTCACAATTTCGGGCAGGGAACCAAGTCCAACCATGTTGTACTTCTGACATAACAAATAGGCATTGTTTTAAGCTGTCGAGTTTGTGGTCACTTCTTACACAGTAATAGAAAAGTATGTGGTAAAATTAGCATCATATTTGAATCTAATTTTAGTTAATGGCCACAGTGAGAAAAAACAATTATTGAGATAGGTTACTTGATATGGCATCGCACAACTATTTTTATCTAGATACATATCAGTCTTGTTTCAAGTTTCACTAGCCAACAAACACTGTATACAACTTTTTGAGTAATACGCTAGTCTGCTCTGAAATGTTACCTGTTCAATAAAAGGAAATCCATCTTCCAGGTGGATCTCTTCCCACATGTTTCTGAGGTAACCCTGGACTGTGTATAAGTAACCATGTGGTTGGGTGCTTTCGCTCTTAGGGTCTTAGGGCACCTTTGAAATGCCCATTCCATGCCTTAATGTTGTTGATCTTGGACCATGATTTTGGTACCATTTGTAAATGTCTTTCAGTGACCTGACTTCCAGGTTACCCCTGGGTCACTGCGTAGTCCGCAGTTTACTGGATACTGTCTTTAGACTGCCCAGGTAGTGACCCCTGGCAGTGGGCATCTATGCTCTTTTCACGTCTCTGAGCTCTAGCAGTGTACTGCTGGGTTCTGCAGTCAGTTCTGTCTTTGGTTTCTATGAAACTGTCTATCTTGTTATGTACAAACTTTTTGAGTTTGGTTTAGAACGAGGGGAGCAGGAGGAAGAAGGTAGAGGAATAGAGAGCCTCATAGAACTCTAAGGATTAACTTTAGCTATTTCTAGTACAGCCTTTGGCTTTGTCAGAGACACAGGCTCTCCATACAATGGAGAGCAGGGCAGATGGTCAAGAACTGAGTTCTTACAATGATTTATTTCTCAGGGGTTGGATTTTCCTTTCTGAAATATGCTCAGACAGGCTTGGGTAGGTCTCTATTCCAATATGGGCATGCTCATTATTGCTTTCTGTGATGATTAACTGAGATATGCCAACTTCAATGGAGTAAATGCCTAGCAGATTAGTAGAACATGCTCCTGTGCAAGTCTGGGTGGGTCATGGAGATGTGGCCTTGGCCACTTTATGTGGTCTCTTGCCTGTAACTCTCTGACATGATTCCTCTGCTCTGTTTTCTAACTGCATGAACTGAGCAGTTTTTCCCTGCCATATCCTTTCACCATTATGTTCCTGCTTAGAAGCCAGCTACCTATGAACTGAATCCCCCAAAGCCATGAGAAATTAAACCTTTCCTTCTTTAAACTGTGAATATCTAGTACCATGTCTAGCAATGGGCAGCTGACTAATATACCCTTGCTTTATCTCCTGGCCCCAGTTCAGCCAAGGAGGTAAAGGAACCAGTACTTAAAGGTCCCCAAGTGGTTTCCGGAGTCTATTTATTAAAAATATAGAAAAGGCAAGTGGATAGAACAGTGTGAAGGTTGGGGTTGCCTAACTATGCCAGTCACCAACTTGGTTGGATCTGAGGGAAAGTCCAACTAGAATCCCCAAAACTTTTAGGTAAATAGCATCTCTGATCTTCATCTGTAGAAAAGTAGCTAAACATATAGCATACAGCTGGTTCTCCAGTGTGACTTGAAAGATCTGAAATTCAAATGTATTTGCAAATTGCAGATATGTGTTCTTGTAGTAAGGAATTCTACCAGATTGGAGTTATTAATTTCTAAATGTGGACCTTTAGATAATCAGTCGAAGAACAGTTTTGTATTTTGTTAAGTGTTCTTTTCTGTCCTGACCATTAGCCAGAAATCAATCAGTGTTTTTTTTTTTTTGCTTTATTTTCTAAGACAAGATATTTGGCAATAGAATTTAAACTAAGTGGATATAGCTGCTGCCTTTGTTGTATTCCTGTGTCTCTAGATTTCATTAAATAAACTCTCTGTGGATTTGACTGTTGGGATACATTTTTACTACAGGTAGATTCTCTTTAAAATTAGGGGAGAAACAGCTTAAAGATGAAAGAGCAAATTTTACAATGGTACCTTTCTAAGTAATTTTGTTGGATAAATAAATTAGGAAAAAAGTATCTATCTTAAATCGTGTCTCTGATTTAAGAAACAAAGAAAATGAACCTGATCAAAATATGTTGTCTGGATTATGAAAATTCCCCTATGAAACCCCATATTTTGTAAAATTAATATGTACTCATATATATAAATGAAAAAACACAGAACTATCTGTTTAATGTGTCCACTGTCTTGAAAGGTTATTTTATTTTTTGGAATTCTTTTTTTTGAGATATACTTGCTACATTATTTTGGCAACTTGACCTAAAATTTCACAGGATACCACTAAAAGCAGCTAAGAGATTTTGGAGTTTTTAAATTTTTGATCTTTTCCACAGGAGATTACTTTGTGAAAGGACAACCTTTGGTGTTTCAAAGCCACATCATTCTCTGACAAACACAGAAAATATGTCAGCAAATACTAGTTTTTTGACATAGTCAAGGTAGAATAATTTTGAATTATTTGTTAGGTTAAAAGTTTAAAAATTATATTAAATACCTAATGATATTGTTATTTTTCCATTATTAATATTGGAAGCAATTTTGTGAAGAATTTTTCTTGGCTCCTTTTGAGTTTATCTTTCTTTCCCAACATGTGTAATATGTTTGAACTGAATGCATACCATACAGCCAGCCAGGCTGGCTGGTATCACTGTCTCGCTCACTTATTTTTTAGCATCCTGGCCAAAGAAGCTGAAGCATCACATTGCACACACATGCACACACACACACACACACTCACACACACACTCACATACACACACTCACACACATCACCCAGAACCAAAAAAGTTACATGAAAGCCAAAGAAATGGGAATGTGGATTAAAGTTGTTATTTAGGGACTGGGAATATAGC
Organism: Cuniculus paca; assembly: GCA_004365215.1. Taxonomy (NCBI): domain Eukaryota; kingdom Metazoa; phylum Chordata; class Mammalia; order Rodentia; family Cuniculidae; genus Cuniculus; species Cuniculus paca. Next base: position 19,501 of record RJWT010006435.1, on the reverse strand, counting down.
TCAGCCACATGGTACCTGGCTGGCAAGCTCAAGATCTTGAGTTCGATTCCAGGTACAACAAACAAAAACAGATAAAGTTGTCATTTAACCTCCACATTCTCTGTTATCCTAGGCAGTTTGAATACTTTGAAAAAACAAAAGGAGTTTGTCTGTTATCTGTTTCAGGATCATCCTGTTGGTTACAAATAAATCACCTAATTTTGCAGTTCCACCAAAATTTAAGAGGAAAAAAATGAGCTTTTTTTCTATCACTCATGAATCCAAGAACATTAGTGAGTGTGATTCTGAGAAAAACCTTTCTATCACTAGTCCCAGAACCAGTGTAAAATAATTTTGTTAAGTCCTATAACTACTGTCATAAGCAATTACTACATTCACATGTTTTCAAAAAATTCATATATCTGATTTATAAATCATTGAGACAGAGAGTAGAATTTGTTTTGTGTGGTTCCATGGTGCCAATGACTCTTTTTATTTTACACAGGGTTAGCATCGCATTACTAAATTAGACCAGAAATGTAAGATCTATTGCTGCAATCAATGTCTTGCCATTAATCACTTCCCTTGTACTCTTGCCTCACCATCAGTGCTTCTTGGCATTATTACCTTACGGGCCATTTCAGCTGTCTACTTCCATTGGTGGACCTCACAGCCAAAGGGTTTGGTACTGTAGGAAGTAGGGTCCAGACAGAGAATAAAAACCAAACTACAGTGATTCTCCCATTATCTATAGTTTTACTTCCTGTAATTTTAAATAGTCACAATCTGAAAATTCTAAATGAAATATCTAGAAAAAATTCTTAAGTTTTAAATAACTTTTATTAAGTACATGGTTACAATTGCCCCACTTTATTATTACTTTTGTTAATCTCTTACTATGCCTAATTTTCAAGTTAAATTTTATGATAGGTATATATATATATATGAAAAAGTATTTTATGTATAGGGTCTCTATTATCTGGAGCTTTAGGCATCCACTTGAAATCCTAAATACATGACTACTGTATTTAAAACAGAGCAATTTCATGTGGGAATTGGTTATCAAGAACTGAAAAATCCATCCAAGACCATCTATGAACTCAGAAATAAGCAAAACCAAGAAATCACTTTGCTCCCGCACTGGAAGCACATTTGTTGGCTGTTACCAAAACAAGGGACCTTCTAGGAACAGGTACAAGACTAAATAGAGTTTGGGTAAGATAGGAACAAAACCATTAAAATCCTTAGTAATGGCAAGAGGACTTTCCACCCTCTGTCTTTCTGTACAGTCCACTCATTGTTTGGAAGACTCTTTTTAATTTTTTTCATTTTTTGTTTGTTTTGGTACCAGGAATTGAACTCAGGACCTTGCTCTTGCCAGGCAGGTGCTTGTGCCACTGAGCTATATCCCTGGCCCCTTTGGAGGACTTTTGTAAATATTTTCCAGATGTTTAAAACTCCCTCCTCCCTCTTCCCCATACACGGAACTTGTTAACTTTCCTCACTCCAACACTCCTCCTTGTGACCACGGCACTGTGGCAGTACCATTCAGTCTCTCGTCCTGTTCAATGATGTTACTGTCCTTGAGTTTTGTTTTCCATGTCCTTTCCTTTCACTGAGGAATTTAGATCAATTTTAAACTGTCTTCTGCATATTCAAATGTTCCTGTTAGTAAAAAGCATCAGTATTTTATCATTCTCATGTTTTCCCAGTTTAACACTCCTCCACAAAGAGAAGAAGAAAGAGAAAAAGGCCCAGCTTTATCTGTCCCCCTCTTCATAGTCCAGATTTATAAACCATTGTTTAGATTCACTGTCTACTCATCTCTTTGCCTTCCATTCACCTGTCAACTTTCTAGAATCTATTTTTTGCTTTCCTACTAGAACTGCACTCTCAAAATCAAGAATAATTTTGTCTTTTGTAGAGAGTATATTTTTGACTATTAGAAAAATGTATGCATTTTAAATCTATAATACCTAGTTATCCCTTAGCTTCTTTAGCAAGATCAGTTTTCTTGACTGTTTAGAGAGCATATCTTTTCCCAGTTGAAAACTGAGATGCCTTGATGCGTAATTCACCTCCTCTTCTTACCCTCCCCTACCAATATGCTACAGAACTGCAGTTCTCTAGGTGTGGGCTTAGGACCAGCAATGTTACCCTGTGGGAACTTGTTGGAAATGCAGTCTCACGGTCTATCCCAGACCCGCTGAATCAGAAACTCTAGGGAATAAAGTCCAGCAATCTGGACATAATAAACCCTCCAGGTTATCTGATGGTGCTAAAGTTTGATAAATACTGAGAAAGGAGAGTTGTTTCTGGGAAAAAAAGAAAGTGGAAAAAAAAAAGAAAAGAAAGAAAATAGATAGAGGTAGAAGGAAATTTTTAGGTTTCAAGCTCTTTGTTTTGTTCTATTCACTCTGTCTGGGAAGCATCAAGGGCTGAGGAGTGTAGTGGAAACCTCCAAACAGTTCTGATAGGGCCTTAGACCATTGGAAGGGAAGGGAAGTGGATGAGCTGCTTCTCCAGGCAAAATTTGGAAGACATTCATGCATCCCAGCAGACTGTGGCTCTGCAGAGGCTGTAGCCTCGAGTGCGTTATAGCATAAATCCCTATTTCCCTTGGTGAGCTGAGAGCACAGTTGGAATGCTACAGTAACCTTGCAGTGAAGACAAGAACAGCAAATCACAGAGGGCACATATTGGTGACTGGTAGCACTTTTTAATGGCAGGAACTGAGCAGTGGTAGATATCAGTGGTGGACTAGATATGCACTCATTTGTGCCTTGGCAATTACCAGTCCTAAAGCAGAATAAAGTAGGTCCCCACTATGAGGATAAGAATAGAAGACTGTGTGTGAAAGGCACCTCCTTCTTATCTATTTTGCAGATTGTGTGCACATGCCCACATCTTATGGGTGAGATAGAATAAAGGCAAGGAAGGAGGTAATTTGAAAGGCTGAAAATTTTTTGAAAGGAATTTGTAAAACTGTTACTGACTGCCTTAATTTCTTATAATTAATTTCTCATAAAGAAATCATAGTGGTTGGACCCAAGGTGAGAATCTTTCTTCACTCCCTAGAAAAAGATCCTTCAATAGCTTCAACAATGTCACTGAGAATAAATCTAAGTCTTTTTGTGATCTGGTCTTTGCACTCTTGTCTTGTTTTTTAACATTCTTTCCTCATCATTTGTGGCTTTAAATGTATTTGAAGTACTCTAAGTATGTTATGTTTGCTTATATTGTTTCACTTGAATAGATCAGTCTTCCTTCCATTTCCATCTGGATAACTCACATTTGTGAGTTTCAATTTAGTGGTTCTCTGTCTTCTGAGGCTTGGTCTGTAGCCCACCTGTGTTCTTTCCTGCCTATTCAAAATATGGTTATGCTCCAGTGAAGTTTTCTGTTTTCTAGTCTGTCTTCTCCCATGAAATGTGATAGAAGGTCTTACACATTATTTATTTTTGTAGATGCAAGCTTGTGCATAGTGTTTGTTTAGTACATATTTGTTGACTGAACCCATAAATGCAGTGGAACAAAAGTCTAGTTTGATTCAGTGGATGATAACTATTCATTTCAAATATACAATTATGGCTATTGGTGCTCAAATCAAGTAGGATTTGCATTTGATATCTATTTTACAGTTATGGAAGGCTAGTAAGAGCAACCTAGAACCTGTCTGGAGAGGACTGTCAATGTGAAATTTTGATTTGATTTTGAAGTGTTGCCATCTTTAGTCACCTTTTAACTTTCATTCTTGTTTAGTAGAGTTTTCATAATTCTTACTATGCAAAAATCATTCAACTAATCTTCATGACTATGTAATCAAGTTAAACAGATACAGTCTTGTTATTAAGATGTAATGAGCTGTGGGATACTTAAATGCCAATTTAGAAGTTTAAATTGTCTTATAATTATTCTTTTCAGTGGGATTGTAAATGGTTTCAGCTGTTAACAGGGGGAAAATATGAATTGAACACAAATATTTGCCTCGGAAAATGTGCAATATAAAGACTCTTCTCCCAGATTTCCACATGGTCTTCCTATAATATATAAACTCATGTGTGACACTCATAACTTCAGAAACATATGTCTTCATATTTAGATAAACATACTAACATGTTAAATTACCCATACTCATAAGCTCAGCCATTCGCTCAAACAGCTATAGAAATCTCATTAAAGATATTGTCCATTACATCTATCAATGCTTTTTAAAAATAAAATTTCATGTTAAGTATATATTTCATTAGAGTTTAGGGCTCCTCTGCCCCTTCCTTTTCATCTTAAAAAAATAAACTAGCAAGTACATGGTACATGCCTGTGATATCAGCATTTTGGGAGGCTGAGGAAGGAGTATCTAAATTTCCAGGCCAGCTGAGGGGACACCCAGAAGCCAGTCTTTTCCCGAGTCAGCACCATTTGCAGACTGTGGGGGAAGAGAACAGGAAATGAACAAGAAACAAGCCCTCCCTGCAAATTGGCTCCATGTGCAGTCTGCTGGGGGGAGATCCAGATGCCAGCCCCTTCTCCTGCATGGTCTGGGAAACAAGAAGATTCACCTCCCCACCCCCAGGCCATAAGCCACTGGCTGATCCACGGAAACACAGGCTGTGGTGATAACTATTGAGATAAAATACAATTGAATGCATGTAGCCTTTAGTGTTTCACTGACTTTGCAGGTCTAAAGCTGGTAGTCTGATCATATATTCAAAGGATAGCAATATGGAAGGTAGCATCTATGGGGGATCTCCTTCTGAAGGTGGTTGCCATTGTTAATTCCTTATTGTCTCATTTTGAAGTCCTGTATCATTTTCATTGCTTTGTTGGGTTGGGTTTTATTCTGTTTTGTTTTGTTTGATTTTATTGTATCTGATAGCATGGGCAGCTATTTCAAATATAGCAAGATATATCATGGTAGCCATTTTGGATTTACTGTTATCTTGTTTTGAAGTCCTTTATTGCATTCATTGATTTGTTTTTATTGGTTCTATTCTGTTTTGTTTTGCTTGGTTTTTACTATGTCTGAAGGTATCTGTAGCTATTTTGAAGACAGCAAGAGGCATTATGGTAACCATTGTTGATTTCCTATTGTCTTGAAATCTTATGTCACATACACTGGTTTGTTTTGATTGACTTTATTCTGTTTTATTTTGCTTGGTTTTACTGTCTTTAAAAAAAAAAAGAGAGAAATTTCCAGACCAGCCTAGGGTGACTTAGCCAGATCTTGTTTCAAAATACAAAATTTAAAAATGCTGAGGATACAGTTCAGGGTGAAGGCCGTGAATTCAATCCTCAGTACCAAAATCAAAAAACCAACCAACCAAACAAACAAAACAACAATAACAAAAACAATGTATAGTATATACCTGACCTCTCTTTATTGGCTACAATAAGCAGGGTGGAACTTGAAATTCTATTATGATGTTTACATTGGCTTTTATACCTTACTTTTTATGTTCTAATTTAGTATGGTCTTGAATTTTTGCCTAGGTTTACATAAACTGTAATATTTTTCTATAGTTCTAGTTTTATAAATTTTTATTATATGTAGTCTTTTGTCCTTAAATCCTCTGTGGAATGAGCCATGGTACAAACAGATATTCATACTTGAATGAAACTGAAAATACATAAAGGAGAGACTTGTCTATGCTAGTGCTGAGAATGCTTTATGGACTCAGTCTACATGCAGTATTCAGTCTAATCAGTCAGTGAGTGTATTTCTTTTGTTGCGTGTTTTGTTAGTCAATATTGTCTTGTCTGTCCTGATTATATCACCATGCTGACTGAACTGATGCTTCAGAGGTTCTTGGAATTATTCTGCCAGTTTAAATATCAATATAACACAAGAGAATGGAGAGACTTTGTGAAGAGCAACGGCATAGTAAATATTTAGATCTATAAGAACTGATTTTAGATTTGTAGCAGGAGAATAATGAATGCATTTATCAAATATCTAAAAGTCTACTGTGTTTGAAGCACAATAGTCAAGTGCATATAGCACAGTTCTCATTTTGTAGATGAAGAAATTGAATCTCAGAGAGATTAAATAATTCATCCACTGTCACAGAAGCAGTAGGAGTCACTCTCTAAAATGTGATGAGATGAAAAGACTCTTTTTACTATTCCACTAGAGGCTAGAATCATCATTAAAAGAATAGATCTTGGTCCCAGACACATCTATGAATCCCACTACCTAATCCAGTTCTGTAACCCTGGGCAATTATTTAATTCTGTGTGCTAGAAAGGTTTTATCTGAATTTGATGACAATTTTGTTTATCTCTATGGAGTTGTTTTGAGGAACAAATAAAATAAATATAGAATTGATAGTATAGAACCTGGCATATGGAGAATAATTTTTAACTATTATAAATGAAAGAGAAGATGAGTTATTTTCTTTGTATTTAAGGCTGTGAACTTTGTGCACCTTAAAAGACTTCTATAGGAAAGATAGATACTCATACAATTTAGCTGGTGGGTCATTTCAACTATGAGACACTTTATATTTTCCTTTATGAATTGAGTATATACTACAATTTCCTGAAACATTTAATATAACATGTGTGAATGCCCAGATTAATTTTAATGGGTCTTAACAGCTTGTAGGTCCCTCAGCACTCATGGACATCTGAGCTATTCAGACTGTGAGAAAAAAACATCCTAAACCACCTATATTTTGACCATTTTTCTTTGCTTATCATTATCATCAAGACTGATGCAAAAGCTAATGCGCTAGAGCAATTGGAGACATTTGATAATTGTTAAGTTCTAGATTTAAGAAGTTGTGCTGTCCTCAAGAAGATATAATAATGTAACAATATGCATAATAATATGCCAATAACCCAAGATGTAATGAAACAGATCTGTAAATACCACATCCAAAAATGAGAGCATGGGTTTTGTGGGGAAGAGAGCAGGATGAAGGGGATTCAGTTAAGTTGATGTTCAAATGAAGTAGAAGTATGGCAAGTAAGAGTGGACAGGTGAAGTTCAGAAAAACAATGCAGGATAGGATTGATGTGTATATGTATATGTGGAGGTCTGTGTAAGATAATGGTGGGAGATAAAAATGGTAGAGTTGAAAATGAAAGACACAGATTTGACCATCATTTCAGATGGAATGACTCTGAAGCATTTTAAACAGCCATCAACTGAATTAAATTAGGAAAAAACCCCAAATTTCTATCCAATATGATAATTATCTGACTTTAAAAGGTGCTTCTTAATTAACTTAAATTTGATATTCTACTAGCTAGGAGTCTGGGATGAATTTTAGCTTGATGGGGAGCTACTTTATCCTTCCATTAAAAAAGTTCAAACTTCAACCACTTAAATTTTATGTCAGGCCCAGAAATATAGCTCAGTGGCACAGTGTCTGCCTGGCAAGTGTGAGGTCATGAGTTTTACTCCTGGTACCAAAATAAATATATAAGTAAATAAATAAATAAGTTCTATGTCAACGAGTTGAGAAACCATCATGTATAATGACTGGGAGTAGAGAGGATAGATGAAATTTCTGGAGTATGCGTGAATATCTTCCAATTTAAAATATTAAATTTAGAGTAAGTATTTAGATAATAAAGGGTATCTAAATTTAGATATAAACTGTATCCTGGTTTAGCTCTGAAAATTTACTCAGATTTTTTAGAAGATGCTTTACAAAAAAAAAAAAAAAAAGAAGATGCTTTACAATTCTATAAGGCTGTTTTAATTCAACTTTTTATACACTTTTACCATTTGGTCTAATTTGCTTAAAATGTTTGGGATATAGGACATGCCAAAGATTAATCTTACCATCATGTAAGAGCATCTGTAAACTTTTCCTTAAAATATTTCCCCCAACCTCCATAATCTCCCAGTTAGTACAACACATACCCAGATATAGATAAAGGCATATGTGGTGGTCTACTTAAGTGTTAATGGAAACCTGGGCCAGGCAAGGAACTACTACACCAAGCAAACAGGCTCTGCTCAGACCTGTATGGGTAGAGAAGAAGTGAATACAGCCAGGCAGTGTCCACCAAGTATCTCCAGTGATAATGGAAATGGGCCTATTATATTTCTCTTCCAGATGACTGGCTATTGTCCATGTCTGTGGCAGAGATGAATGGATTCACTAAAAGAATACTGACTGCCTACATGGGTGGCCTCATTTAACTGGTAAAGAGTCCCACTCATGAGAATGTTCAGCTTCTAAATTAAACACACACACACACACACACACACACACACACACACCACTTTCAAGGACAAAAGCTATGATTCAAATCATTTTAGCATGGAGTAACTAATGATTACTGACCCTTTGAATCTGTGAATATGAAGGCTATCACTTTCGGTCTAGCATCATACAATTACTGTGTATGCCTTTGGTATTCCTTCCATTGATTGCAAATGTAGCTATCTTTTGTACGTGCATTCATTAATTTTCTTGTAGTGCATAGTAATACTATTCTTTCTGACTGAACAAACAGCACAACACATTTAAATGAAAATCTTTGCAAGCTCAGAAGTACAAAAATAGCAATGATACATCACACTTTTAAAGAGCTTTTCATTAATAGATGGATCAGAACATCTTGTTGTACATCATTTAATTGTTATGTATTTAAAATGAGAAATATATCTAATATTCTTTTCAAGGTTTCGTATACTTCAAATTTATTATGTCAGTTGTTAGTGGCAATGACATCACAAGATGAATTTAAAGCAATGATTGCTTTAACATTTAAAAAGCTTAGAGTGTGCCGATTATTCAGGCTGCTAAGTGAAAGTACAAATGTCAGTTTAGCTATCTATAATCTCATACTGTTTAAAGGTTCATGAATTACACATGTAGTGGATAGAAATGGAGGAAGTGAATTTGACTAAAAGACTCTTTTCACAAAAAATTCGCTGAAATGGTTTCTTCTAATGTATTTTAGTGATTAATCAATTTGATTTAAAATGTTAGAATTATTTAAAGTCTGTACTTTGAATTTACTGTGAACTCGAAGCATGTTTATATTTATTACATCAACTAAGTAAACAGCATATGCTTAATGCTTTTAAAATGTTCTCCAGTAAAATTTAGGTCAGTACTTAGTTGTTAGCTATCAGCCTTGGTGATACATTGACATGTTTGATTAACAGCATGCTTCTCCCACAATGCTTTGTGCATTTTTTGCAATTTTATGTCACTGGCAAAAATTAAGTATTAGCTGCTATCATATATCTGAAGGGGTTTCACTTGCATTAATTTTCCATATTTTTCAGTGTTTATACTTCTAAATTATATTTATCTTACTTGACCATAAGCAATTTTACCATGTAGATATTTGTTGACTGTAAAATTAGAGATACCCAGGACACTGATTTTCTATTAAACAGTGTGCTAGTGGACATGGTTTTAAATATAGTGAGGATTAATAATGACTGAAAATTAGGATTATTTCATATTTTAACCCCTACCTGATTCTATTCAAAACCATATCTTTGTATTACTGTACAACTATATATTAATGAGGCCACAAAACTGTATTATCTGGAAAGAAATATTTTATTCCCTTTTTCAGCAAGTATTTCCTGATTTTTGATCCAGATCATAGGTGGTAAATGTTAACGGATAAGGGTTCCAAACGGCATAAAGAGATAACTACAGAGATAACTCTGCTAGAAGTATTAAGAGAACTGGTTTGGTCATATGTTGTTATCCACCAAGCTTAACTTTTTCGGCTGAAGGTGTTTCATGAATATAAATCTTTTTATTTCCAGAAAGAAAAAGAGGAAAATAATGAATGTCAGCTCTAAACGTTTAAATCCTATCTATCTATCTACCTAGCACATGAAAGAATGTATAAATCTATAAATAAATTAAATAAATAAATACATGCCAATATTCTGGCATTGAAATATGCAGGTAGCTACATTTATACAGCAAGCAAAATGCCCTCTTAGATAGTGAGTATTTGGTTTAAGAGAATAGAGTGTAGAACCACAAGCTGAAACTCTGGGAAATGCAAGACTAATTTCAGACAGTTAAAAAACTTGAGGCTCCTGAAAACCCCCGGTGCAATTGAACAATTCCCCTTGGGGTGAACAGCGCTAACCTGCATTAGCCAGGTGTATACCACTGGTGTCTAGGAGAGGCCAATTAAAAATTATCACAGGATACTTTTATTTTTAGTTTCTGGAAAGGTAGAAGAACCAGTAAGCATTTGAATGGGTTCGTTTACATCTTAGTAAAGGAAAAGAACCCATGATTCAAAGGTCTGGTCTCATGTTTTAGAATTGTCTCTAGTGCCCATGATTTGAATGACTCCCATTGTTCATCTAGATACCTTTTCTCCTTTCCCCTCCCGTCAACTGTGTGCCAAACACCTAAAAACCTTGGTCATCCAGATCTGATCTTAAAAACCCTCTTCAATTATCTAGCTATAATAATGTCAATTCAGTTAAAGTATTCCAGAATTCAATCACATTGTCCTTTTTTAAAAAATTTTTTTGATTGAAAATAATTATATACAGTTATGGGACACGTGATGCTTTGATATATGTTTACATGAGGAATGATTTTTTAAAGTTAATTATATGTGGTAATATGCACAATGGGTTTTTAGGTACTGTTAAAGAAGGAAATGCTGTCATTTGCAACAACATGGGTGCACCTGGAGGACACTATGCTAAATGAAATAAACCAGATACGGGAGAACAAATACTGATGATGTCATTTATATTTGGAGTATGAAAACATCAAACTTGTAGCAGTACACAGTAGCACAGTGGGCTTTAAAGGGCGTGTGTGGGGTGATGGTGATGGGAACTGAGCAGATATTCAAAGAGTACAAAATTTCAGTTAGAAGGAATAATTTTAAAGATCTGTTTTATAGTATAGTGACTATATTTAACAACATACTGTATATTTCAAAATTTATAAAGGAGTAGATGCTAGTGTTCTCAATGGCACTTTCTAGTCTTATTTGCCATGAATTTTATAAAGCATTTACTAGTAAATGTAAAATATTTCCTTCCTAGAAACTTGACAACATGATTTTTCTTTTTTTTCCGGCACCGGGGACCGAACTCACGACCTCACATTTGCCAGGCAGGTGTTTAGGCCAGTGAGCTAAATCCCCAGCCCTTGACAACATGATTTTTGAGTGGGAAGTAAGTAACATAAGTTGTAGTACTTTACAATAATATCTCAATAAGATCCAAATTTTCTTGAATGTAGGAATTTTGGTTCTCCAGTCTACTGTACGATAATTTATCATTACTTGTGTGGCTGAAGTGAACTAAAGTCTGGGTAAAGGGATGGGTTACAATAGGGAGTAAGAAGATATCGTTAGCTGACAGAACAACAGAGTAGGAAGCAGGACCTAGCAGCTTGTTATGAAGACTTGGCAGTTGGTGGAATGGGCAGTTAAACAAAAGCCATTTGATTTTCACTAGCACTAAGATAGATCAGTGGGCGTCCAACCTTGCTGTACCTCTTAGTCCTCTGGGAAGATTTTACAAAGCATTAGTACTTGCTTCACTTACCTTTTGCAGCCTGCTCTCCTTCTGGTTTAATTAATCAGGGATGCAGGTAAAGGTAAAGTACAGAAAAGGTTAAAGGGCTGGGGATCTAGCTCAGCGGTCTAAGCGCCTGCCCGGCAAGCGCAAGGTTGTGAGTTCAATCCCCGGTGCCACAAAAATAAATAAATAAAAATAAAATAAAATAAAAATAAAATAAAACATAAGAAAAGGTTAAGAATCACTGATAGAGGGCTCATAATATGCGGTCCCAGATCCACAGCATAGGCCTTGTTTGGGAGATCGAATCTCCTTCTCAGTCTCCTCCTTCCTCATCTTCCAACCCCCCAAACTTCTAGAATCAGAATCATCATTTTAGTAAGATTTCGTAGATTATTAATCTTTAAAATTTGAGAAGCACTACTCTATGGAATGCAAAGTGACTTCATCCTGGGAGACCACTGTGACCAGCTAAGACTGATTTGGTCTTTCACTTCACTTCGACTGGCTCATTGCCTTTCAGGGTCCAGTGGCTGCTGATATGCAGAATGAGTTTAGTAGAGGTGAGGGGTGGGGGGCATAAGAAAGACAATGGGGTCAAGGGAAGGCATAACTTTCTAATATCTAGCAATCACTCCAGTTAGCCCTGGCTCCCTTTATTTTTTCCACATGTTCTATGACTCAGCACCTCTGCCTCACTCTTCCTCTCCTCACAATTTCATTTTGCCTCAAGAAAATCTATTTCTTTGTTGATCATCCTGAGTTTTAAAGCTACTTATCCAAAGCTTCTTATGGAGAGTATTAATGCTAATGGATTTAGTGCTAACCACACCAGTCAAGATGGCAACCGCATCCATGAGAGGATATTCTTGTTTCCTGCTTCTTTCATGCTGGGGAAGTAATCAATAGGAAATCTGGAAAGGATGTGTGGGAAAGGACATAATCTCCTTATGTTGACAAGGGCCCTCTGTCTTTCAGTAACTAACTTGAAGTTTGCTTTTAAACTTTGAAAATTTGAAATACAGCATTACCTCTGTCTGAGGAGATCGGTCCTGGTTCTCCTCCAAAGTCATTTGGAGTGGAATGGGCTAGAATGGCAATGCTCAAAATAGGAACCACCAACCACGGGTGACTCCTGAGATTTAGGATCAAATGAGATGTGCTGCAAATGTGAGACAGACCTTGCATTTTGAAGATTTCATGTAAAACAATGCAAAATGTTGGATTACTAACTCTATGGTGATTACATAGTGAAACAATGTTTAAATAGATCAGACTCCGTAGAGATATGATTAAAATTGATTTTGCCTACCATTTAAAATTTTTAAAATGGAACTACCGACAATTTTAGATTACACACGTAGCTTGCATTATATTTCTATGAGGTGGCACTCATCTAAAAGAACCGAGTTTCCTTCCAGACAGTAAAAGTCTAGATCAGTATTTACTTTCACCCTAAGTTAATTTAAAGTGCTAATTTACAGTGAAGTAGTAGAGCTCACAGAATTAAGCTACTGTTTTATGACACACAACGATAACTTGGGAAGAGATGGGAAGTGGCAGAAACATTTAAGTATAATTAATTTAATATTCCCTTCCCTTTATACCATATCCAGAAAACTTTAAACTTTTAGGCTGATTCTCATTAATTCAGAACAAATTTTGGAAGTGGTTGATTTGGCATGAGCTAGAATCATGGCATTACATTTTTAGATAATATGTAGGGGATAAAGCCTATCCAAATAGCAAACATTTATTGAATGCTATGTGTCAGGCATTGGACTATGGAATGCTCCATGATTAAAAACTTCAGACTTCATATTTATAGAAGAAATAGTAAATAGATGATAATAAAGGCATTCAATCCATCCAATATGTCCAAACAAAAGAAGTAGAACACCAAGAAAATTTAACACTAAAGAAGTTGTGTCCGTATTAATGAGACAATGTTTCACGCCTGCATACAGTTTGTGCTTGCCATCTTGATACTTTCAAATCAGTCCTCAGAATTTTTCATTTGTTTGTATTTCTTTTTACCTTCTACATTGCCAAACATATTGGTGATCCAAGTATCAGGCTAAGCTTGTGTCAAATCTCACCACTTGTCATGAATGGCCAATAGTTGCAACAAAAATGTTATATTTAGTCTCTCTTGGGGAAACAATGCAATGATGGGATTAGACTCATATTTATCTACAGTTGCCAAATATTTAATTTTTATAGTACACAGATCACTTATTTAGTTGTATTTGTAAGTGAAATAGCTTTTCTATATCAACAATTTTCAATAGCTTTGCTATTGACATTTTAAGGAGAATATTTTAAAAGTGCACTATAAGCAACAAATGTTTCTAAATTAAAAAACTCAGCCAAATCCAGAGAAAATTGACAGAGTATTGTCGTTCTTGGAAAAAGTGATCAAAGGTATTTTCAGAGCCAATAAGAAATAATACCTTCACACAACCCTTTGAGAGGAGAGTGGAGCTGGACTGTGCTTTAGGCATCATTATATCAGTTTTTTTCAAACACCAAAGGAAAAAAAAAGACAGAAAATATCAATATTGCAAGTTGTAAAAGTACTGTTTCATGAAAATCTTGCTTTAGTTATATGTATCTGTGTAAGAGGCTGTGTGTGTGTGTGTGTGTGTGTATGTGTGTGTGTGTCTTGGTCACCATCTAAATATATCTTATTATGGAAAACATTAAAAATATTTGAAGAACAATTCTAAAATAAATTTTGCTTAAGCAACCATCAAAATGATGGGTCTTGCATCTAAGAAAATTAAATCATTTTCTAAAGCTACAGAATTGAGTTTAATAAAAGAGCTGGGCAGAGAACCTTAATACAACCTCTTGTAAATCTCACTGCAACATGCTACTAATATTTTCATCTCAAATATTCTGCACTCGAATTTGGAGAAAAGATTCTGCTTCAACTTCAGGATTGATTGAAGAGCTTATTATGTTACGCTTGCTTTTTTACACAAATTTGCAGGGTATACCAAGGAGATGAACTTATACAAAACTTTCTTCTACTCATAGTTTTTGTTTTAGCAAGTGATTGTTTTCATTAAATAAAAGGTTGATCCTCTATTTGTAATTAATACAAGTGGACAGACAGTGGTTATTAGATAGCAAATTTATTGAGGTATCACGAAAGTGTTTGTTGTTTTTCTTCAGCCCCTTAGGAGTTTCTGATCCAGTGGAGAATATAGTCATGAGTTTTAACGAACTGCTACAGGCTGTGTTCAGTAGATTTGGGTACCAGATTCAATTTGACTGTCCGATGAGTAGAAAAAGTTCAAATGAAAGTACCTAAAGATTAAGCCACTGTAAAACTATTGTGAACTATCATTAGTCATTGTAAAAAGTTATAAGGAAGGGAAAAATTTTGTAACCGTAAAAATGTATGTTGCAGATGAAGAAAATCGTCATGCGTGTGTTATGCATACATAAACTTTATACCCTATTACAAGGATATCTTTTTATATATCTTTAAGATCATTAGTGACCATTTCAGGTATGTATTAAGAACACAATATCTTAATACTTTATAATGCTTTAGAAGTAAAAATCAGGTTAGGATAATATGAAGGATATTGGACAAATCTGGCTATAAGATTTATTCTCTTCCTTTTATCAAGCCACATTGAGCCTCTGAATCTTAGTAAGATATATATAACTATAACTTTATTATTTCTAATAAACCTGGAAATTTGTTTCCTTCTAGTAATAAGTGTAAAAACATGTCTCCTTCTAGGAAAGTAACCTCTTGCCTTTAGGGTTGACTTAGGTTTTTCCTCGAAGAATTTATGGAATATATACACATATAAGTAAATATATGCATAACTTAGGAAATTCTAATAGGATAGTTTTACAATGATTTTAATTACTAGTAGAGTAAATATTTTAAGTAGAACTGTGTTAAACTCAGTAGTATTTTTATTGACATCTTAATTGTTGTAAAAACATGTATTTTCATATAATTACCATTTACCTACAAGCCTTCTGCATGTTTAGAGTGGTTGCAGAGCTTGTTATTATAGACTGCTTTCAGTGTTGTTCATTTAATATGCTGTGTTTTTAACACAAATGTAATCCACTCTGCATTTTTCCATTTAAAATGCATAAGGCAAAGTGCATCATAACAGGATGTAACTACGTATTAATCAAATTAGCACAACACTTCAAAGGCTTGGGCTTTTTGCTGATCTACTGTTAGATCACAATTCACGAAGGAAAGAAGCAGCATAATGAAAGGCTTGGCAAGGGAGCAGTTTATTTTCTTTCCAGAAAGATATAGAGTGGGTTAATTTTCATGATGGGAAAACATATCGAGAAAGGGTAACAGTAACCATTAAACTAAAGGACAATAAGTGGAATTTAGAATACCAGGATGGCTTCACCACTGATAAAATATAAATTCTATAATTGATGACACAACAGAACTCCAATGACTTATTGTTAAATTATTAAATCTTCATGACCCAAGCAAGCAAAAGCCAGGATAGTCAATTTTAATATTCAAAACACAGCAGATCAGACAATTCTCTGTCATTAAGAACAGAAAACTGTTAGCAGTGACAAATATGAAATGCATTCATCCCAACACAAGACTCAAAGAAAATCCAAAGTATGCATGGGATGCAGTATACTGCTAATTAAATAACTATTGATCTTTTCATCAGTGTCTGTCCTTGAATAATTCTAAATATGTACGCAATATAGTGCACAAACCAAATAAAATGGATGGGACTTAGCTGTGTTATAGAAGAAAGTAGATGGTCAAATAAATGTAAGTCAATTATTTTATTTACCACTCAGCTGATTGTTATCATTAGAAACGTGCTTCCTCATTAAGGCAAACTTCCTCTCTACTGCTACTGACAAATAACAAGTAAGAAGCTAATTTCCTTTTAATTTAAAACATTTTTCTTGATATGGGGATTAGAATAAGTGGGATGCAGTGACAGGCATTCGCCTACTTTCTGATTTCTTTTCTAAAAGGGAACATGAGGTCATTTTAATGTTTGTCTCCAACTGTCCCTGTACATAAGATCAGGAATATTGTGTTTACTTGAAGTAAAAGAGAAAATAGGCAATTTTCAAAACCAGAACCAATGAAAGTAATTGTAATTTCTGAGCAACTATAAACAAGTGCTATTTTACACAAAAGATGTGCTTTTCCACAGTGCACAAATCCAAATGGTTGCACATGAAATGAGGTGCACAGTATTTAGAGGAAGAAATGTAGAGGAAGGAAAGAGGACTGAGGTGTGCTGGACTCTGGGTAATGGGAGAAAAGAAATGGGAGAGGTCCAGCTGATGTGATCAAGGGAGAAATAATAAGGACAAGTGGTAAAAGAGAAATCAGAGTGGGAGGCAGGAAGAGAAGCCCAGAGGCAAAGGAGAGACCTGAAAGAGCCCATCCCCAGGGCAGGCAGGAAACTCACCTGGATGCCTCAGTCAGCTCTGTCTCTGTCATGGGAGGGAGTGGTGTGGTGGAAAAGGATGAGAGGAGCTGTGACTCTGAGAAAGAAGCTTCCTTGCTAACTCTCTACAAATGCTTGGCAATTCTCTCATTTTTCATTTTGCTTTTGTTTTTTCACAATGGGAAGGAATTTTATTTCTAAAAGAGAGATTTCCTACATACAGTGAAATCAACATTGCCTTCAATACGAAACCCCTGAAACCTCAGGAGTATTTATATCGCTAAATCCTACCCATGCTTCCTTTTATGTTTTTTTCGTGTTCTCTCTCATGCAGAAAAGGATCCAAGTAAACAGTTTCACTACCTCCACTCTACTCAGATTTGGGGCAGAGAATTGTTCGGGTGCGGTGAGGACAAAGACCTATGTACGGAGGATATTTAGTGGGCCTGTCGGTTTCTACATTTTAGGAGCCAGTGGCACAACTCTCCAGTTGTGATAACTAAATGTGACATTGTCAAGTGTCTCAAAGAGACAAATGTTGTTCCTGATTGAGAACTGCAGGCCTCAGTCAAAGGTAGATCACGCAGCCAAGTCATCCAAAGAACAAAAATGAACTAAATGAAATACTCGTTGAGAATGTATTCCACAGCATCTACCACCAAGTTGTTGAGGTAAACTGAAACATCTCTGGATCATAAGATAAATTTGTTATATCCCATGTTCATTTAAAAAATTACAAACATTTAGAGTGCATAAATCTTCAGAATTCCATGGAGAAAGTACGTTTGAGTTAAATAATTCTCAAGACTAGAAGAAGAAATGCAAGGATAGTGGATTTGGGAGAGAGAATGAGGAGGAGATTGCCCATTTGGGTCAAAGTTCCCCTAATTTGAACGTGACACATTTGAAACAACCCAAATGACTTTAGTAAACACATCATGGGCTGTCTTGAAAACCTTCCCAAAGAGACTAAAAGCTATGGTTAGATCAGTTTATACTTACATCAGTCACTGATTAGAATCCCATAGCAGCAGGAAGCTGCTGTCCTTAGACTTCAAGACTTTCTGGTGAGGGAAAAATAAAATACTTGTGCTGACCTTGCCCAGTCGGTATTTCCTCATAGCTTTGCTCAGAAGCAGGAGATTTAAATGAAGGAATGTTGGCACCAAGGGCTGTTCTGGAAATCATTTTGGTGAAGTCTCTTTTAGAGACATTAGACATATCACACAGACACATGCTGGAGGCACATGCTGGACAAACAGTGCGTGCGTGCCCTTCAAGGTCTTGCCTTGTGTGGCAGTTCTCACACTCTGGGGTGTGCCAGAATTGCTGGGGAGCTGTTAGAGTACAGAGTGCTGGACTACCTTCCCTCTTGGAGGTTTTTGATTTATAGATTTGGGTTGGGGACTGAAAATATGCATTTCTAAGTTCCTACGTGAAGATACGGCTGCTGGGCCAAGACTCACTTGCTTAGGGTGTCTGCCGTGGTTTTTCTCGAGTGAATGCCATACCAAGTGATTATTCCTTCCACCTGGTTTATATTAATTGCTCAGATTTTAGTTAGAAATGCTTATTTTGCATTTGTTTATTGGTCGCCTTTGAATATTCCACTAATTTTTCCTGACCAAGCCCTGTCTCCTCCTATAAAGAGTATTTGCTCTGCCTTTCACTTATCACAACGATGCTAATAAATAACTCAAATATAGAATGAATAAAGACAATGTAAAGTATAAGCCTACAGTACATTTTATTCTTTTGATGTTTCTTCATCAAAAGTAGTTACGTTTTAGCTTGACCTAATACCGATTCCATTTTCTTCTCACTTTAAATCTTTTTTTTTCTGCATATAGACCTCATTTATGAAGAAGAGAAACACATATTATGGCTTACATACTTCAACATGAAAAGCATATAAAAGGGCTTTATAGCCACACTTCTATTTTCATTATCTAAGTGTATTAGTAAAAGCAAACCTATTACATCTTCCTTTTGGGAAGCCAAAAACATCTGGAATTTATGTTATGAGAAACAGCTTTGACAGACTTTATTTGACATGCACATCAACTGCAGGGAAAGATCACTGGAGGAAACGTTAAACTAAGTTATGATGCTGTCCTGCCAACAGCAGATTCAAGTCAGTTGGCTGACTGTGTCTTGAAGATGCATTAAAATATGAAGGTACAAAATGGACAGCTGTTGTGGAGAGATCAACCCTGCATTATCCTAACTGATAAATAAATGTGTAATATAATATATAATTCTTGTGTGAGGCTCTACATCTGAGATAATTCTTAAGAGCAGGGCTCAAGTGATTTGTCATCAGACTCTTAGAAGCAATGCTTTGTGTTATATTGTTGCACACTCTGCTTTTATTTAATGGGAGCTATATCATTTTTATTTGATTTCTTATTTATACTTCAGAATTCTTGAAAGGTTATTCTGCTATCAAAGCAAAAGTATGTATATACTGCCAAGCCATTTGAGCTCATAGATGTATAAATAAGATTTCTTCTGCCCCGGCTCCTTGATGATCACTGAGAAGTTCACAGTTTCACATCGTGATCTTTAAGGAGGAATGGACACCACTACCTGCCTCTCT
>RJWT010006434.1:0-29134 GCA_004365215.1 Cuniculus paca | reverse complement strand
TGTTTGGTTGTATTCTTTTCAAAAAAAAAAAAAAAAGGTAAGGATTACAAAGTGTCTGGTGTGAAATGACTATCCCATCCAAAAGAGGAATCTATGGTAACTTATATAATTAAGTTAAAAATAAATTGGTTGCTCAAAGTACAACTATTTCTGATATTGAATCAAGAAATTCTCTTCTAGGTGTTCAGCAAAACAAGCCATTAATAAATGAACAGCTCCATAAATATCCCCAAACTAAACTCAGCAATGACATTCATAGGGTTATATCACATCAAGTCTCCTAGGCATTACTGATCCTTAGTGACATACAGAATATAGTTCCATGAAAAATATCTGAAGAAAGACAAAAGGGCCTGCATTAGCCAAGAATATATATATAGACTGCCATACATTTTGTTGGAATTGGAGTACATGATAGGCCATAAAAGTAGTAGTGTTTTTCAAACTAGGCTTGTCTGCATGCCCCAAATCCATTCTAAACAAAATTGTCCATTCTTCCCAGCTGACAATCAACTGCCATTAATGAGATACAATGATGAAAACAAATCATTACATTTAAGGACTGCAGGGGTCAAACCTCAAAGACTCTGACAGATTGATTTAGACTCTGACTCAAGAGTCTGTCACAAATGAAGGCCTCAGACCACATTTAACTCATGTAAGGGTAGTTGTGTCAGCACAGAATTTGGGGTGGAACCTAAGCTTTTTGGGGGGAGGTAAGGGTGCCACTTCGAATTTTTTACTCCTGCTATATGATTAGGTGAAACATCCTTCAATCTTCTAAAAATACTGTTTCTATCTCAAAGTGTGAAAACTACTAAGTGACTTTTACTGACATAAAGGGAAGTTTAGAAGCAAAAATCTATAGAATGCTTTTCCACACAGATGAGACATACAGAAAATTCACCTGCTAATATAATTAAAATAAGGACACCAAGTTAAGATTTATAGAAATTTGATCATGGCTTATCAGGAAAAAGAAACAAGAAGCTTGCAATTAAAATATTTCAAATGGTTATGGTTCGTGGGCTGCCAGGCAACTGCTAGAGTTGAAATTAGGCTCTAGGATACCAAAATAGGCATTAGAATATTGAAAACAAAGGATGAGGAGGGTTTAACACATTTCTGCCGGCTTGAACCACTGGTGGTACATGCATGTCTGTCCAACCAAGTGGCCTGTACTGCTGGTGGTAGAAGTAGTACTGTCATGCATGCAGCAGTCACACATGTACGGTACCACCAGTGGTTCAAGCTGCCTGGCAGCAAGACATACAAATTAGGGCCCCACCATCAACATGTTAAGAGAGGGGAATGGTTTTGCCAGCATATTAGAATTTAGTCCGTGCTTTTTACCAAAAGCCAAAGTTCTGAATAGTACTGTAAGTTTAGGCAGTATTTTGTTCCCAATATAAAAGTAATATCTACTCATGGTGAGACATACAATATTTCAAGTGAGTAGAAAAGCATTAACTCCCATTCCTCCTTCCTGAAAGTTTCTGGTTTAGTTTAAATGCTACTGTAACATGGATGCAGAGAGGGCCTGGGGACCTTAAGAGTCCAACAATTACTGAGTTCCCCAAAGCCTTCAGTGAACCACACCAAGTTTTAGTACAGGCCAAATCCAGTGCAAGAACATGTAATAAGAGTTTCAATATGCCTAGACCTGAAAATTTTAATGCTTTTGAAATAAGAACCTCCAATACCAAATAATAACTACTTGGTCCAACAAGCATTATCACCAGTATGATACTTATTGGTACCTCTGCTTAGAATATGGAATAAGGACCACCTGAATGATTAGTGCATTGCATTTGATGGCCCACAGTTTTTGTTGCTGGTCGTGTTTGGTTCCTTGATTTTCCCCATCTGCTAGAATTAAGTCTTAAATCTACTTATTTGAGGTTCCTGATAAAATTACATTCATCTCTCTATCACTAAGAAACATTGTTTCTCTTTTCCCTTAGCTTCACTACAATAGGAAGATACAAGTTATAGAATGATTTCTACAATAAAGGGCAACATTTAAATATTGTTTTAATTATTTAAATAATATATTAATCATTTTAAAATACTTACCCTTCCTGTGATCTTTCCCTCTGAAAAATCAGTTCTAAATCTCTGAAAGAAAAAAACAATTTATGACAACAGATTGGTAAAGACAATTCCAGGATCAGCTCTTTACTTAAAAGAAGTAAAAATCACAAACTGATTACCTTGCATTGGAGTACACATAAGATTTCCATGTTAAAATTTAGAGAATTAATTACTGAGAAACTATTGTCCAATGTAAACTTATTTTAATCTACTGAGATAAGTATGTTGATTATTGTAACAATTTTAATTTGTATGATTATTATTTATATCTGGATAGCAGTTACTGAAATTCAAGCAATTCAATTCAGTCCATTTATAGATGTTCTATTATTTTTATTAGTACAAAGATTGGTAAAAATGATTAGATCCGTTTGTACCATCAGCGGTACAAGCCACCCAATAGGACAGTGATTCACATAACACCACTGGTTTGAGCCAGGAAAAATGTGTTAAGTATACTGCCTTGTCCCATATATGCACTTAAAAAGACTAATAAACTATCGAATGAAAGGGAATTTCCAGTCTTGCTATTAAGAGACAAGAGAAAGTTTCACAATGTGAAGTGAAAGATTGTAAGAAAAAAATAAGCAATGTGAATATAGGAATAGGAAACATTAATATGTGTTAATATAACTATTTCACTTAAAAACCTGAAGAGAGAAATTTAGTTCATAAAGATAGAATATTTCTTACCAATGCTTCTGTAAGAAGTTCTGTTCTGTGCTCTGTAGAAAACTTTAAAGTTTCTGACTTTTTCCCACTGCCTTTACGGAATGTGAGATTGAACTCTGTCCCTTGTCCCTTTCCAACAGGGCTAATGCTGCAAATATCTCCATAAGGCCACTAAGAAAAAGAAATGTATTCTTTCAACTGATTGCTATGACATAATAACATGCGAAAGTTCTTTTTATTACTGTAATTTCATACTTATTGATTAAATGAGCAAAATTTTGCAAAATACTTGAGATCTGCAAGTAATATTATAACAATTCTATAATTCATATTCTTTAAGGTTTTTTTTTTAGTCATTGGAGACAATAAAAATCTTATCAGTACTCCATTATTAATGGCTGATAGTAACCAAAGGCAACTAAAAGTAAAAAGAATCCAGCACTAACATTTTACAATTACTCGCAGATCTATTTAAAAAAGGATTCTATAAAACATGCCTAATTTGAAATTAAAACAAGCTAGAAAATCTTTAAATATATTTACTTACATAGTTATGCCTTTATAAACAAGTAAGCTTATTTCTATAAGTACCTTATACCAACTATACTTGTGATATAACTAAAATATGCCTATACTAAAAATAGTATTAAAAATTTAATGATTTTAGTAATTTTACATAAATGAGATGGCTACCACAAGAGTAATATGTCAGAAAGTTATATCACTGAGATCCTAGAAATAATCATATTCCCCTTGTCCATTTGTTTACTTTTGGTCCTAAGCACAATATAAAAAAGCATATTAATCTTAGATTTGATATTTTTATCCTAAAGTATCAATTTCATACCAGGGGTAATGGGCCATAGCCTAGCTTTCAGAATTCAAGGATGATTCATACAAACACCTAACAGCTTCTAACATAATTACCTGATTGGTTACTTCTAAGGTATTGGGATTATATGTAGTAATTGCATGGGTTCCCACTGAAAAGACACGCTTATACCTACAAAGAAACACAAGTACTTAAATTGATTTTGTTTCAAACAAAAAGTTAACACAAGAACATTTCAATAAAGAGAAATGTGTTAGCTGATTAGTAATGATTAAATATAGCTTAGTTACATAT
Source organism: Cuniculus paca (assembly GCA_004365215.1). Taxonomy (NCBI): domain Eukaryota; kingdom Metazoa; phylum Chordata; class Mammalia; order Rodentia; family Cuniculidae; genus Cuniculus; species Cuniculus paca. Next base: position 25,242 of record RJWT010006434.1, on the reverse strand, counting down.
CCTCACATTTTTTTATGTTCTGAAATTAAAACCCACCCAGCACTAACTCACTGTACTGTGAACAGTTAAGATTCCCATGTAGAAAAGTATGATCTGGGCTGGGGATATAGCTCAGCGGCACAGTGCTTGCCTGCCAAGTACAAGGTCCTGAGTTTGAATCCGAGAGAGAGAGAGAGACACAGAGAGAGAGAGACAGAGAGAGAGACAGAGAGAGTGAGAGAATGCAAGCAAGCTTGTGGCAAGCAATTTTCACTTCTCACTTTACTACCTGTAAGTAACACATCTGAACAACAAAAGCAATTACAGTAAATTTGTAATAATAAAAGTGGAAACTGAATTAGACTAACACTGGTAAGTTTTTTGTATATAAAATATTACAATGGATAAAATGTTACCAAGTGTAAAAAATAAAACAAAAAAACCCAAAAAGAATTCACAACACTATACACAAAATAAAAAACAGTGTATAATTCTACGATGATAAATTTGATTATTAAGAATAAATCAAACATAGCCTAGAAGTGGAGGACACCTCTATCCTAGCACTCACAAAGCTTAGGCAGGAGGGTAGTTCCGAGCATGTGGCCAGCCTGGACTGTACAGTGAAACCCTGTCTCACAACACATGCACACACTCATGTGCTCGCAAGCGCAAACACACAACCACTACATAGAAAAAATATTTTAAGAAAGCTGCAAAGAATTGTTCTCCAAAAAAGTACCAGGCTCCAGCAATTTCAAAGGAGAAGATACCTTAGAGGACCAGATAACATCTATGTTTAACTGTTCTGGAGAACAGAGTAGACTATGTCTTAATTCTTTTAATGATAAAATCTGATAATATGAAAAAAACTTTAAAAAATAAACATTAGTAAAAGTGTATTAAAATAATACATACACTATGACCAAGGAAAAAAATTCATTTTAGGAAGTGCTCAATACACAGATATCCCTCACTTAATGCCCGAGTTCTGTACCTATGACTAGGTCTTTAAATGAATTGGTCACTAAATGAGGAATTGTATACTCCATACACTTTACAATATTCTGAACAAAGATATGGTTAAGGGAAATTCCAACTTGATGACTTTGCTTTTAGCTGCATAACTGTTATATGTAGTGCTGTAGGGCATAACAACATAAAACTACAATACTGTACTGTGCAGTACAATAAGCAAAAATTACTGTAACAAAAAAAAAAAGGCACTCAGGCTCTATACACAAGATGCACACAACTGCACACACAAAAAAATGGGTTGTAAGTCCAAGCAACAGGTCATGAGTCTAAACAACACGCCTCAGTCATAAGTCTAAAGAGTCATTAGCCAGGTAGCCATTAACCAGGTAGGTCATTAAGAGGAGTATCGATATTAATTTTTAATGATCAAAAATGGCTGTTAAATGTTTTCCTAACATGTTTTTCTGCTTTGAAATAATATACTAAGAGGATATACTTACTGTATATTACCTTAAACCAAGTCATGTCAAACTCAAGGGTTAACACCCTAGAAGTATTCCCATTAAGATTGAAATCTTAGAATTTTTATGTTTCTATTGTTCATTTTTTCTATCAGTATATTACATAATAAAAATGTCAGTTACTTCCATTTGGGCAAAAGGAAAATTGTGAACAATTTTTATCATGTATTCATTCAAAAAATAGTGCTATATTATAAAAAACTTCCCCTAATTTTACATGTCTAAAATGGAATGGGAAACTAAAGAACAGAATCACTTCCTTCTCATAAAAAAACTCACTATCTTTCTAAAGCAAGGTGGGGGGATTAGCGAGGTAGGCAAGGACTTATCTCAACAGCTAAAAAGTCACAAAACTTCAAAGGCTTAACTAATTAATAGAAACCCAAGCAAAAAAAAAAAAAGATCTTGTTTGGATCAGTATTTTACTTAAAAGACAACATAATGATACCTAATGTTGAACAGAAATGTGAATTCACGAATTTCTCAGAATCACGTTGAAAGTTAAAAATGAGACTTCAAAATCTTGAAATAAAAGTAAAGAATTTGTTTATTTTATTTTGCTTCAAAGTCATATGCAAGGAATACTTTTTCTAAGGGACCAAAAAAGTAAAGACCAAATTTCTCAGTTCACATCACTGCTTTAAATATAGAGATAAGACTGCTGATATTGGGGGTTGATTATCTTTTAAATAACTTTCTATTAAAAGCATTTTGAGATAATAAAAAAAAGAATTAAATGCTTGAAATGTCCCAAAGATTTACTGCTGTTTGTATAGTCCTCAAGGGGCTACCAGTTTAAAAACATCTCACTTCTATGTCTTCTGAATTTTTCTTCTCAAGTCACTTCTAATGACTTTTATTAAATTTATTTTTAACTAATACATAGAAACATAAAAATTGTGCATATTAATGGGTTCTGAGGGATGTTTCCATACATGTATACACTGTGTAAAGCTCAAATCAGGTTAAACATACCTATGTCCTCAAAAATTTATCTTCTCTTTAACATTTCTACTAGCTTAAACTGTGGGGACAAGACTGCTGGGATTAAACAATGGGCCTCATCTATACTAGGCAAATGGTACCACTGAGCTATACCCTCAAGCCCCCAGAACTGCTTATTCCTATTAAACTGTAAGTACCTGTTGATCAACCTTTCCCAACTCATCCTTTACTGTTCCTCCTCCCCAGCTCTGGTAACCACCATTCTATTTTCAACTTCTGTAGGCTATTATTTTACTGTCAGCTGTTTCCTTTGATGTTTAGAAGCTTTTTAGTTTGAGGTAGTCTGGTTTATCTATTCTTACTTTCATTTCCTCTATTTTTGAGTTGTTGTCCAAAACACCTCTCGTGATTCTAATATCCTAAAACATTTCCCATTATTGTTTAGTAGTTTCATAATGTCAGACTTTACAACATTTCAATCTTCAATCTGTTTTTTGTAAGTAGTAAAAACAGGGGCTAGTCTCTTTTTTTACTTTTTGCTTGTGGATATCTAATTTTCCTAGCAATATTTATTGAAAAAGCTGTTCTTTCTCTAATGCACGTTCTTAGCAACTTTGTTGAAAAATCAGAAGGCTATAGATGGATGAGTTTACTTCCAGGCTTTCTATTCTGTTTCACTGTTGAAGATATTTATATCTATGTGCACTAAGGATAGTGGTTGCAGTGTTTTTTCTTTTTTTTTTTGTTATGTCTTTCTTAATGCCTTTTTCATATAACTCATCTAGAAGAGTGCCATCCTAATGAACTTTCTAACATGATGGCAACATTCCAGACCTACACTGCCCAATAAAGGTGCCAGAAGCCATAAGAAGCTACTAAGTACTTGAAAGGTGACTAATGGAACTAAATTTTACATTTAATTAGCTTAAATTTAATTATGTCACATTTAAATAGCCACCTGAGGTTAGTGGCTACTATATTTGAATAAAGCACATCTAAACCCTGCAACAAAAGAATCCTGGAGTCATCTACCATAAAGTACTGTCATGACTAGTAAACTTAGTTATCTTTCAAATACTGAGCTCTGAAGGCTTCCAAAGAAATATCTAAGATAACAAGAGACCTATATTATCTTCATCTTCCTTCCCAGTCCCCTTCCTTTCTTCCATAATCACTTCCCGTTCCTCTCCTCTCCTCTTGTAAGATTCACAGAAGTACATGTCTTCTTTATCTTTTTATTTGTTTACTTATCTTTTTGAGACAGAGTCTTGCTATGCAGTTCAGGCTGGCCTTCACCTCACTTTGCAGTCCATGCTGGTCTCGAACTCACAATGATCTTTCTGCCTCAGCCTTTCAAGATGTGGGATTACAGGCATGCGCCACCACGCCAGGCTTATCTTTAAAACATTAGCTCCTACCATAGTTCCAACATTGATTACAGTAGATGCTCAATAAATGTCAAAGATCTAAAAAGATCAATCTATGCAATTATATGTCATGCATTCAAAACTATGATCCATTAGTTTACTCTTATCATTAAAGCAGAGGTCAGATAGCAAAATTTAACACCGATTAATTTATAAAGTTCAAATTTTTATGAACAAGAATTTAGATTTTATGTGGTATCTGCAAAAAAAAAGTCATTTATAAATCATAATAATTGAATTTGTTCTTCCATGGGTTTGAATGTTGGATAATTCTTAAAAATCATTACACTAGAATAAGATCTCATTTAAAAATAATCCTATAAAATTAAATTACAAAAGAAAATGACCAAAGTAAACAATGCTTAAGAAATTTATGATAGATGCCCTATACATAATGTGAAGAAACATGAATGCCAAGTACCTTTTTCTCCGAGTAAAAAAAATTCAGTATTGATTTGAAATATGGTATTTGCTTCCTTTTTTATTCAGAACTTAAAATTTACACACATCATTAAATGTCTATAAGGAATACATTATTCTACTTCTTAAGTTTTCATAAACAGACCACTGTAATTTAATACCTTATTTAGAAACATAATGTTATTTAAAATCAGGAAATAAATCTCACTCAAAGACAAAGTTTTTGAGACAATTGCTTTGTCTATGGGGCATTTTACTCCCACAGCAACTGATGGTAAAGAAGGTTTTAAAAGTCCCAATGATAGCGCTGGTACATACAGATCAGGCTATTTAACAGCAAGGGAAAATGAATGAGGCAAAAGCTGAGGAGACAGGAGATGTTTACTTACCTTTTTTTTTTTGTAATTTTTAAATTTAAAAAAATTTTAACTGACACATAAAAATTATACATATTAATAAGGAACCATGTTATGCTTTGATTCATATATGTATCATGTAATGTTCAAATCAGGGTAAATATTTTATCCCCTTAAATATCGTTTCTTTGTGCTGTAATTTCTCAAAATCTTTTTGTTTAGTTTTTTGAAACGTACTATACATGTAATCTGTAGTCACCATACTGTACAACTGTACACCAGAACTTCTTGCTCCTGCCAACTATAGCCCAGTATGGATTTATTAGTATGTTATTTCCTGTACCCCTTTACTGTCCCTGTCACCTGGTAACCACTGTTCTACTTTAAACCTCTATGAATACAATCAACTCTTTTAGATTCCACCTATGAATGAACACATACGTACTTGTCTTTCTGTGTCTGGCTTACTTCACTCAAAACTGTTTCACATATGTTGAGAATTACATATTTCAATCTTTATAGCTGAATGTCTCTCGCGTGTAAGTATCATGTTTTTTTAATTCATGGACATGTACCTTGATTCAAATCCTTTGTTATTGTGAATAGTGCTGTGAGGCACACAACAATACAGATGTCTCTCTGGTATCTTGATTTCATTTCCTTTAAATATATACCAAGTAGTGGGACTAAGTCATACGGTAGTTCTATTTTTAACTGAGAAGGGGCACTTGATAGTTTTTCATGACTGTACTAATTGACATTCCCAGTATGCAAGGGTTCCCTTTCTCCCATATCCTTGCCAGCATTTGTCATTTTTAGTTGTTTTGATAATGGGCATTTTCACTGGTGTGAGGTAGTATCTCACTGTGTTTCTGACTTGCATTTCCCTGATGATTACTGACATGGAGCATTTTTTTATGTAGTTAGATTTTTTAATAAACATTAATTTACATTAAGACACTTCTGTTATTTTAATTTCTATAAATAAAAATATTAAAACATCCTTAATATTTTCTAGTCTATGAGTACTGCTTTCCTCTTCAAAACCATTTTTTATAACATGATTATTTTCATGTGGTCATGTTTTATTTAACTCAAGGAGTGGAGGGAGACAAGCAACATGTTAGATCAATACTGCATTAAATATTACCACAGACTGACTCACTATTACACGAGTAGCTAACACTGTGCTGGGTTTACAACATGGCAGCAAAGAAGAAAGATGGTTCTTTAAAGTTTTCCCCTAACATTTTATTATTATTTATTTCAGACACCTAAAATAAACTTCATAGCATAAAAGGTAAGATTCTGGTCACTGTCTTAAAAGTTAATTTCAAACCTGAATATTTAACCATTTCATGCCAATTAGCCATCTACAATTACAAAGATATATCACAAAATGGTTGAGTTATCACAATGCCACACTCTTCTGCACAGAAAATTTTCTCATAATAGAGAAAATTTAATGGTACTTTCTGTTGGCTTAAGGAAAAAGTTTATTTACTATAAAACAATAGCTCTCAAATTCTTGAGATCATAACTTTGTGCATTACTTTTAAAGTTTACAATCCTCAATCCTTTCAGTGATCTTAAACAAACAGAGCTAGTCAGAGTAGGTAGAGGGCTTTCATATCACCCAACCCAGACCCAGAAGCAGTTTAAACTTGTATAATACCAAAAGCATCATTGGCTAGTTTAAATTGTTAATTACTTGTGAAAGGGAACTAATTTACATGCATCCTTAAAAGCAATGCTATTCATTCCCCACTTCTGAAGATAATAACAACAGTTACTCAGAACTAGACCAACACATGCATCACAAAATGCACCCTCTAGTCCAAGCTCTATCTTTTAGCTGAATACACCTGATTCTTCTTCCAGAAAGACTTCCTTTTTCAATTTTTCTAAGTTAAACACTCTACTTCTGAGAACCATTTCATAAGGTCTGGCCCCAAAACCTTTAGCAATGCTCACGGAACACAGGATTTTCCCCCTTTATTAGTAGAAGTTTGAGAATCCAGTTACTTAAGCTAGAATTTCAGTCCATCTAAAAACAAATTTAGGACAACTGAACTACAAGTTTTCTCAAAAGTCAGAAGATCAACAGTACATCATGCTAAAGGAGGCACTCTGGTTTAATAGTTAAACCTACCACTCTGGAGTCACACTATGGATTCAGTGGCTGTCTGGACTACTCACTGGCTATGTATTCTCTGATAACTTGCTTAACCTTTTCCATTTTTCTCATCTGAGAGGTATGAATAATATATACCTAATTATAATGTGAAAATTAAATAATTCATGTAAGGTATTTGGAATTTAAATTTCTGGCATGTAAACAGTTCATAGATGTTAGCTCTATCTTTTGCTATTATTCTGTTAGTTGAATAATGGTGAGGAAGGGGAAGAGATCCCAAAACTCTAGTAGAATAACTGAATTAATTATAATTAGTATTATGTTTTAAGTAGCCATGATCGCTTTGGCACATTCATGTTTAAAATACAAAACAAAACAAAAGGACTGACAGGTCATTCATTTATTTGCCTTTATCACCAGGACATTCCAATTCTGGTCAAAACTTACTTTAACCTAAAAGGGTTCATTCATATCAAAAAGTTGTACTCCTCGGGGAAAAAAGAAAAAAGAAAGGAGGGATGTGTAAGACATACTCTGCAAATATCTGTCTTTCTCAGTGAGAAAGATGCTCCATTTCTCTTAAGAGAAATAAAATTCCATAAAATGTATACTCTATGATGCAGTATCCATTTCTCCAGATGTAGCTACATCTTAATAAACATTATGTATAAAATGAGATTCTTTTTTTTTTTTTTTTTGGTGGCACCAGGGATCAAACTCATGACCTCACACTTGCCAGGCAGGTGCTTAGGCCGCTGAGCTAAATCCCTGGCTAAAATGAGATTCTTATAAAGACGCAATACAACTTGCACTTCTGGATGGAAGATACTCAAATCTGAGACTATCTGATAATAGCCACAAAGAATTATACAAAGTAAACGTAATTCAGGTTGGGCTCATTTGAGGCTCAGAGGCTAGCAGGGTCAGTAGCTACGATAAAACAAGCAAAAAGGCTCTCAGGGTTCCTAAGGTATTAAAATTAGTGAGATGTGTAAATATTAGGCAATAGAAGAGAAAGGTATGCCTGTTCTTGTAGAACTCGATTTGTATACATAAGAAAAGTATTAGAAGTTCACCAGCTTCACTTTGCTTCTTCTCTCAATGTTCTGTAACCTGTCATTACTTAAACTGTCTATGAATATAGTGGGCAATTTCAGACTGACCACCACAGCCTGTTAGGGTTTGTGTCTAGGTGGCCGCCCAAGTCACGGAGGCAATTGAATCTAGTATTTGTGATTCGTTCTTTGTCTAGCACTGGGATTAGTGATGTGAGTGCTGTACTCGCCCAGGGGTGGAGCTGGCATACAATATAAGGGAGGAAGAAGGCATGTTTTCCTTTGCTTTTCTGCTCTTGTTGCTTGTGGGCTGCCATGAAAGGCTACCCCTCAGCCAGGCCACCCTGCCATTGAGCCAGCTGAGTATGAACTAAAACTTCCAAAACTGTAAGAAATAAACCTTTCCTTCCTTTCATTTTGGGCATCAGGTATTTTGTCTCAACATCAAGAGAAAAGTAACCAAGACACAGCCTAATGAATAGGATTAAAATCCTGTTCAAATATGAAAGTGCTACTCAAATTTAGAGCATTTGCTACAATTGATGTATATGAATATTAAGATAATCCATAGATAGATTTTACTTATAATTCCCATACAGGAAAAAAAAAAAAAAACGATTTATATAACTCTTAAGTTTTCCACAGCGACTCTATACTTCTGCTTTAATTGAAACATCTGCACCTTTCTTCCTGTTTGAAATGGTTTGCTTAGGTCAAAAAGGATAGTTTGTTTTCATTAAAGAAAATACTCCCTCTTGAAATCTACTCCCCCTTTTTGCTTCTCCCAGAACAAATATAAAATTACTTATGTACTTTGCAACTAGAAAAAATAACAAAGCACAGAACAAAAGTTACTTTGCCAGGCAAGGAATCTATACATTTGGTGAGTAGACTTACATTAATAAAAGCACATGCTTCACTACAAAGTGAAGCATAGTGTAAACTGCAACATTTATAATTACAAAGATAACAGAAATAGGTCACATAAATATCTTCAGGGGAAATGCCTGGAGATGTTATTTTTAACTTAAGCATATGAAAAGGAAAATATTTATCTTTTTTGTCCTCATCAATAACATTTTTCTGAGTGTCCGGGCTGGTTTAGCAACATGTACACACACGTAGAGTCTCAAAACTGTGGCTGTAAGTCCCAAAAACATACATGCAAAATTTGCTGCATCCAGACATATTTCTGGAGAGAGAATTCAACTGACAACTTGGAAACGATAGAAAATGTTTAACGCTGGCCATTATTCTTTCCATTAACATTGCTGAAGAGTACTTCAAACTTAGAATAAAATTGGAATATAAAACAGCTAACTATAGTAAAAGTTTCAGTACTACATAATAATGTACATGATGCAATGAAAGAATGAGCACTATCTGAAAAATGTTGACTTTTTCAGGAGACATTAAGAGTCAAGGTGTGTATACTAAAAACAACAAAACATTGAGTGAAATTTTTAAATATCCAAAGAAGTGGAAACATCCTATGTTCATGGTTCAGAAGAGTTAATACTGTTAGGGGAGCAACAGTTCCCTAATTGATCTACAGATTTAGTACAATCCCTTTTCAGATTTAAGTGAAAATACAAAAGACTGAGAATATTCAAAATAATTTTTTTTCTCTTTTTTTTTTTTTTTTGGAGACAAGGTTGTGCTATACATGTGAGGCACTGAGGCTGGCCTGAACCTGCTATGTAATGTAGCCAAGCTGGCCTTGAGCTGAGATTCTCATTCAGCTGCCTTCTGAGTGCTGGGATTACAGGCAAGCACTATCATGTCCAAGTTTCAAAATAATTTTGAAAAAGAATAGAGGTGCAAACTCATAGTTCTCAATTTCAAAAAGGACAAAGCTACAGTAATCATGTCAACATGGGACAGACATAAAGATAGGCACAAAGGATCAATTGGAATACAACTACGAGTCCAGAAATAAGTCTTCACATTTACTCTATAGTCATATGATTTTCGCTAAGTGCCAAAAGAATTCAATTGGGAAAGAATAGTCTTTTCAACAAATGATACTGGTACAACTAGATTTCTGTTTACATGCAAAGAAATGAAATTGGATTCTTCATAGAATATATAAAAATTAACCAAAAAATTAAAGGTGTAAAATTCTAGAAGAAAACAGGTAAATCTTTGTGACGTTGGATTAGGTAATGGTTTCTTAATATGAAACCAAAATTACAGGTATCAGAAGAAAAAAAAAACAGATTTAATCAAAATTAAAAACTATTATGGGAGGCTGATGCAGAAGGACAGCAAGTTCAGACCCAGCCTGGGCAACTTTGCAAGACCCTGACTCAAAAGAATTTTTTAAATTTCTTTTAAAGGATCGGGGATGTAGCTCAGTGCAAAATAAAATTTTAAAATAATTTAAAACATTATACTTCAAATAATATTAAGAGTGAAGACCAGTCATGGTGAATATGCCTGCAGTCCTACCTATTCAAGAGGCCAAGGCAGAAGGATCACTTGGGCCCAGGAATTAAAGACACAACAAGAATCCACTGCAAAAAAAAAAAAAAAAAAAGAGAGAGAGAGAGAGAAAAACTGAAAAGACAACTCACAGAATTAGAGAAAATAACTGCAAATCAAGTATCTTACAAAAGATCTGTATTCAGAATACATAAATAATTCTTCCAACTCAACAGTAAAAAGGCAAACAGCCTGAGAGTGGGTAAATGATGTGACTAGACATTTCATCAAAGAACATATGAAGTCAAAAAGCACATAAAAAGATACTCAACATCACTGGCCATTAGTAAAATGAAACTTAAAACTACAATGAGGTACTATCTCATGCTCCCTGGGATTGTTAAAAAGAGACAAAAACAAAGTGTTGTTAAAAAAAAAAAAAGGCAACTAGAACTCTCATACACTGACGATGGAAATGTAAAATGCTACAGCTACTCTGGGAAACAGTTTGTTTCTGGAAAAGTTAAATGGAGTAATCATATAACTCATGGACTCCACTCTTTAGTGTATACCCATAAGAACCAGAAATACAGATTCGTTGGAACTTTGTACATGGCCAGGCATGGTGGTGGCACACCTGTAATCCCAAATCCCATCACTTGGGAATCTGAGGCAGGAGGACTGCTGCAAGTTTGAGGCCAGCCTGGGCTACACAGTGAGTGCAAGCCCAACCTGAACTACACAATGAAACTCTGTCTCCAAAACAAAACAAACAAATACTCCTACATGAATGTACACAGCCTAACAGTAACAAAGTGGAAACAACATAAATGTCTATCAACTGATGAATGAACAAATAAAAGGTAATGTATCCATACAAAAGTTTATTTGACAACTAAAAAAAAGTGAAATAATGAAACATGCCATGGTATGAATGAATCTTGAAAAGGCTAGGTCACAAAAGACTATTCTGGTTAGGTATGACAGCACACACCTATAACCCCAGTACTCAGGAAGCTGAAGCAGGATTGCCAGGAGTTCAAAGCCAACCCAAAATATATAGTGAGACCCTGTCTCAAAAAAACAAAATAATAGAAAAGACTACTCTATATTATTCCATTTATAGTAGATATTCCAAATAAGGCAAATCCAGAGAAAGAAAGTAGATTAATGTCTCCCAGATGCTGAGTTAGGGTTAGGGGAAATACAAAGTAACTGCTAATTTTTAAGCACTCTATATTTGCCTGCAAAACACAAGTAAATTTATTCACAGACATTCATTCAAAAAATTTATACTCATCACCTACTATTTGGCAGCCATTCTGACAAACTCTGGGCATTCAAAAATGGGTAAAATAAATCGGGTGTGGTGGCGCATGCCTGTAATCCCAGTACTCTCGGGAGGTTGAGACAGGAGGATTCCTTGCCAGTTCGAGGCCAGCCTGAGCTACAAAGTGAATTCAAGGCAGCCTAAACTGAATAGTGAAACCCTGTATCAAAAAGACCAAAAAAAATTTTATAATGGATAAAATAGAATAAAACTCAGTATTAACTAGAGGAGAGTAAAATTATTAGAACACAGGAGAGACATATAAAATGAAATGACAACAGATGGTGATAGTTCAAAACTCCAAGACTACACCAAAAACCTGTAATTAAAATAGGAGAAAATTCCTAAAGACAAAAGCCCAAGACCTGATGGATTCACTTCTAAATTTTACAAAACCTTTAAGAATGTTATACCCTCAAGCTCACCAAAGAAACTGAAAGCAATTGAGTGCTCCCAAATTCATTTATGGAAACCAGTATCACCTAATCCCAAAACCAGATAAAGATGCAACTAAAAAAAAACTACAAGCCAATCTTTTTAATAAACAGACACAAAAAACCTCATCAAGATATTAGCAAATAGAATGTAGCACATTATCAAAAAGATCATATATCATGATCAAGCGGTTTCATCCCAGAGATGCAATGATGGTTTAACATATGTAAATGAATAAACGTAATATATCACTTAAACAGGAGCAAGTCAAAAAACACATCACTATCAACAGATGCAGAAAAGGCCTGACAAAATCCAACACCTCTTCATGACAAAAACCCTGAAAATAGGTATAGGACCATATCTGAATATGATAAGAGCTATTTATGACAAACCAATAGCCAGCCTTATACTAAATGGGGAAAAACTAAAAGCATTTCCTCTAAAAACAAGAACAAGACAAGGATATCCATCATCACCTCTTCTATTCAATATAGTACTTGGAACATTAGCCAGAGCAATTAGGCAAGGGAAAGAAATAAAAGCGATACATATAGGAAAGGAAGAACTCAAATTATCATTGTTTGCAGATGATATGATACTCCACATAGAGGACCCAAAGAACTCCACAACTGAAGAGGACATCACAAAATGGAAAGATGCCCCTTCCTGGATAGGCAGAACCAATACTGTCAAAATGGCCATACTTCCAAAATCTGTTATACTGATTAAGTGCAACCCCAATCAAAATACCAACAGCACACTTTACAAACCTAAAAAAAACCCCTAAAATTCATATGGAACCTGAAGAGATCCAGAATAGCAAAAGTAATTTTAAGCAGTAAGAGCAAAACAGGAGGTATAGCAATGCCTGACTTCAAGCTATACTACACAGCAATAATGATTAAACAAATGGCATGGTGCTAGAACAAAAACAAACGTGAATAAATGGAACAAAACTGAGGATACAGAAACCTCTCCAGACATATTCAACTATTTGATCTTTGACAAAGGGTCCAAAAGCATACATTGGAGGAAAGACAGCCTATTCAACGAGTGGTGTTGGCAAAACTGTTTGCAGAAGAATGAAACTGGACCCTTATCTCTCACTATATACTAAATTAAAATCAGTGGATCAAAGATCTAAACATTGAAGAAACATTAAGATAAAATAGGTAAAACACTTGAACATGTAAGTGTAGAAAAAGATTATCTAAACAACTTCAATCACACAAGAAATTGCAAGAATCAACACAAATGGGATTACGCCAAACTAGAAAGCCTCTGTACGGCAAACAAATCAGCAGAGTGAAGAGACAACCTACAGTGTACCTTAATGTTAACTTATTCCTTGTTAAACTGCTCCAATTTTAGCCCAGTCAACGACTGCTGGCTCTGCATTTTCATATCTGCAACAACCTGTAAGGCCAGTCCAGGCCCTCCCCGAGTCTGGATTTCCATGCCTTCTCAGACTTTTCTTTCAGTTCTTTACAAGATTGTGTACAAGAGATTACGAAAAGACAGATGCTAATGCTGATTTCTCTTCGACACAGCCCTGTTCCTCAAGATTTCTCTCCCAGTAGGTTGCCCACTCAGCTCATTTGTCATGCCTGAAACAGCCATGAGACTGACACCCATTTCCCTTTTTCTTCTTGTTTATAACAACAAAAGACAGGACTGTAAGGCTCCAATCAGACCTGACTCTCCCATCCCCCAACCTGCTTGCCAGCAGAAGCACTACTCGCAGCAGGAAACTCAACTCAGCACTGGAAGCTGTTAGGAAACTGTCACTGGCAGGCAGGGGATGTCATAAAGATAATATAGGACAAGGAATTTTGCATGTCCATATTGTAGCACATGGTGGGGATAGTCGAGAATGTGTAAAGGCAATATGGTGTGGAATTTATTGTGCTTGGGTGCAGACAGAAAGTGAAAAGACTTTCTTTGGGGAACAAAGAGAAGTGTGCTTCTTTTATAGGGAAGGAAAGAAGGCATCATGAGGCAGGAGATTTTAATAAACATCTGTGATCAAAGTTCTCTGGGTTGTTTTGCACCTCAGTAGGCAAAGACCTTGTGTGTGGTATAAATTTTCCTGTGGCTCCAGATGTCCCCAGACATCCCAGGACAAGCCATAAGACAGCCAAGAACTTTAGACCCTCTTAAGAAAAAGAGATCAAAATCTCAGGTGGGGAAACGAAGTAGGATAGAAGAAATAAAGATAGGTAGAAAGAACACAGGAAAAATCATCATTTGAAAACTGTACTTTTTTTTCAAGACAGGGTCTCACTATATAGATAGCTAAGGCTGACCTCGAACTTGCAGCAATTCTCCTGCCTTGACCTCCTGAGTGCTTGGATTACAGGTGAAAATTGTACTTTTAAGAAGACAGGGCTTGGGATATGAGTCAGTGGTAGGAGTTGCTTAGCACGTTTTGGGCCCTGGTTTAAGTCCCATCACTGTAAAAAACTTTGAACAAGGCCTGCTGGTGCATGCCTGCTACCTCAGCACTAGATAGGCAGAGGCAGGACACTGGAAGTTTGAGGCCTGTCTAGGCTACACAGTGAGTTTAAGGCCAGTCTGAACTACAAAGCAGAATATACCATCCTACATCTTCCCCTTCCCCTGCTAAAAAAAGCCAAAGATGTCAGGGCAGTTATTCAAGGTTATTTATCCATATCTATATTTCTTAGTCTTATTTATGGTTCTTTTCTTCCAGATCCATCACACCCAAAATCCCTTAAAGATCCTTTCAGTCACAAGTTAGTCAATAAGGTAAAGTGGAGAAACCTGACCTCAAAGAAGACTGGACCCAGAGGCCATCATTTCACCTATAAATGAGTCATTATCTAACTGTGGGTGGGTCATGATTTTTCTCCTATAAACAAAGTCCAAATTTTATACAGATTCACAAATTCTTCAGATTTCCACACCACAAAACATACATTCCCAGCTCCAGCCTATGGAGTGCCTCACTCTCGTGGGCTTGCACTGTGTTTAAGTGTATACTTTAAAAATTCTGCTTAATAAACCCCTTTATGCCTTTAAAAAATAAACAAAATGGATGCATTAAAGGGGTTTTATGGTACATATATCATATCCATAAGTTATTTTAAAAAGTTTCAAGGTATGAATGGAGGGAAGGAATTTCTGAACTAAAAGATCAGAAAGAGTTCTGCTCCCAATTGTTACCAAAAAAGGAAACATTAAAGAGGGCTATCTTAAGTCTTAGTCACTATTGTCTAAGAACTTTTTTTTAAATGTTTCCAGATTATCACAATTACTGACAAAGCTCACAAAGCTAAAAAGTCTGTTGGAAATTTGTCAGTATTCTATAACATTAAAAACAGAAGTTATATTATGATGACTACAACAATCTATCATGTGAGGAAAAATAAGAATCATTTAAATATGTAAGTTTCAGACTTCTGGGAAAATGCTGGAGGGGTAAACAACTCAGTCTCTCCAAGATTTGAGATCCACTGTTAGTTGGAAAATAACAACTTGGAGAGTCTAAATACATACATTCAGAAATGGTAAATTCCCCAAGGAACCAAGAAGGATCTGACAGGTAATTAAAGCTACAGAGAAACTGAAGAGAGAGAACACAACATAGAGAAAGGAAGCTAAGCAAAAGGAAAAAAATTACAAGGACATCAATAAAAGGAAAATAATGCAATGACGGGAATAATTCAGGACCTTTCATTAATAACTCTCAATGTGAATGGTCTCAATTCCCCAATCAAAACACACAGATTGGCAAAATAGATCAAGAAACAATATTGAATGATATGCATTACACAAGAAATACATTTAATTCAAAAAGAAATCCACCAATTAAAAAAAAAAAACAAAGAATGGAAAACAATATTCCATGTAACAGGGATACGAACAAAAGCAGGAATAGCTACCTAATTTCAGACAAAGCAGATTTCAAATCAAAACTGATCCAAAGAGACAAGGAAGGTCACTACATATTGGTTAAGAGAACCAATCCAACATGAAGAGAAAAAAATTATACACATAACCAGAACTACAAAGCAAAACCCAGTCTCAAAAAAAAAAAAAAATCCTCAGGCCAGGGATATAGCTTAA
This sequence comes from Cuniculus paca, assembly GCA_004365215.1. Classification (NCBI taxonomy): domain Eukaryota; kingdom Metazoa; phylum Chordata; class Mammalia; order Rodentia; family Cuniculidae; genus Cuniculus; species Cuniculus paca. The sequence goes on along the minus strand of RJWT010006434.1, from coordinate 9,143 downwards.
TGGCATGAGCGCCTGCCTGGCAAGCACAAGGTCGTGAGTCGATTCCCAGTGCCAAAAAAAAAAAAAAAAAATCCTCAATAGGATACTGTACTGACAAACAGAAAGCAGCAACAAATCATCAAAAAGATCATACATCATGACCAAGTAGGATTCATTTCAGGGATGGAGGCATGGTTCAACACACGCCAATCAATAAATGTAATATACCACGTATTCAGAATCATAAGCCAAAATCGTATCTTCTCAACAGATGCAAAAAAAAAATTTGACAAAATCCATCTACTCATAAAAATCCTGAAGAAAATATGTACAGAAAGAAATGAGGGAAACAATACCTTAATAACAGAATCAAGAAAAATATGATCATACTTCCAAAACAGTTACACAGATTTAAAGCACTCCCAATCAAAATACCAAGATCATTCCTCACAGAACTAAAGAATACAATCCTCAATCCCATCACTCAGGAGGCTGAGGGAGGAGGATTGTTGCTGCAAGTTTGAGAGCAGCCTGGACTACAAAGTGAGTTCAAGGCCAGTCTGAACTACATAGCGAGACCCTGTCTCAAAAAAAAAAAAATACACATATATAATCCTTATACTCATATGGAACCAGAAGAGACCTAGAATAGCAAAAGCAATTCTAGGCAACAAAGGCAAGGCCAGGGGCACCACAATCCCACAGTGTATACTAAAAAGTTACAGTGAGAAAAACAGCAGCATGGTATTTATTGGCAAAAAGAAAAGAACGAAAAGACCCTGTCTCAAAAAGACAAAAGAAAAAGAAAAAGAAAAAGAAAAAGAGAAAGAAAAAGAAAAAGGAAAAAAAAAGACCTGTAAATCAATGGAACAGAATAAAGGATGCAGAAACAAACTCCCCGCACCTTCAGTTACCTTATCTATGACAAAGCGTCTAAATCCTTTTGCTGAAAGAAAGCCTCTTGAATAAATGATGCTGGGAAAACTGGTCATCCACTAGCTGAAGATTGAACCCATATTGCTTACTGTGCACTAAATTCAAATCAAAATGGATCAAGGACCTAAATATTAAAACAGAAACAATCTGCTAGTGTTATGGGTGATAGATTATATCAACTTGAGAAGCTTAGAAGCTTAACTAAGAGACTAGGCAAGGAACTAGGGTTCTTACTTTGTAAATATCTTTGCCCTGTGCAAAGAGGAGGGCAAGGAGATTTTGGGTGTGCTACACTGGCTCTGGAGGAAGGGGTAGCCTATGCACAATATAAGGGAGGAAAAGAGGCTTGTTCTTCCCTTTTGCTCTGGCTGCTTTTGCTGGCTGCTGCCTTGAAGTGCTGCCCTGGTGCCATGCCACCCTGCCTTGGAGCCAGCTGATTACAGACTGAAACCTCCACAAACTATAAGCTAAATAAACCTTACCTTCCTTCATTTTCGGCATCAGGTATTTTATCTCAGCAACAACAGAAAAGTAACCAAGACAGCTAGTAAAGAAACAGGTTAAACACTTTAAGACACAGGTGTAGGTAAACTTTCTGAATAGAACCCAAGTTACACAAGGAATAATACCAACAATCAACAAAAGGGACCACATCCAATTAAAAAGTTTCAAAGTAAATCACCAATGGAGTGAAGAGACAATCTACAGGATGGGAAAAAACTTTTGCCAACTACTCCTCAGGTGAAGGACTATTATTTAGAATACAAAACTTACACCTGCCAAATTCAAAGACCTGATTCAAAAATGGGGATCTTAAATGCATAGACACTTCTCAGATAAAGCATAAATGGCCAATAAACATATGAAAAAATGTTCAACATTGCAGGCCATTCGTGAAATGCAAATTAAAATAATACTGAGATTCCATCTCACTCCAGAAAGAATAGATACCATCAAGAAACCAAACTACAAATGCTGGGGGGTAGGGGTGGGGTTCTTCTTCCTTTCTGGTGAGAGTGTAAAATGGTACAAACACTATGGAAATCAATATGGAGATTTCTCAAAAAACTGAAACTAGGTGGTACCTGGACCTCCAGAACCAAGTCTCTCCCCGTGAATCAGTATCAGCGTGGACTTTGGGGAGGGAGAACTAGACCAGTCTCACCAGAAACAGCACCATGCGCGCGCTGCCTGGACCAGGACCCCCAGAGCCAAGACTCTCCCCATGGGACCCCTCTGGCAGGGGGACAGTTAAATCCCAGCTTCAGGCTTGTGGGCTGGCAAACAAGTGTCAATCCCCACCACAAGTGACCGGCAGATCCAGAGAAACACAGGCTCTGACGATAGCTATCGAGGTGAAACGTAATTGGATGCCTGTGGTGCTTTGGTGTTTCACTGACCTTGCAGGTCTAGGGCCAGTAGTCTGATCATCTATTCAGAATATAGCAGTATGCAGCACGGCATCTGGGGGAGGGGGTCCTCCCTCTGAGGGTGTTAGCCATTGTTGATTCCCTATAGTCTCACTCTGAAGTCCTATATTGTTTATTGTTTTGTTGGGTTGGGTTTTATTCTCTTTTGCTTTGTTTGTTTATATTATACCCAGTGACAATAGCAGCTATTTCAATGATAGTAAGATATATATGGTAGCCATTTTGAATTTACTGTTGTCTTGTAGTCTTTTATTGTATTCATTGTTTTTGTTGTTTCTGCTCTAATGTTTGATTTTTACTGTGTCCAAAAGTATGTGCAGCTATTTTGAAGACAACAAAAAGCATTATGGTAACTATTGTTGATTCTGTAATGTTGTGAAGTCCTGTACCACTTACTCTGGTTTGTTCTGATTGGTTTTACTCTGTTTTATTTTCCTTTGTTGTATCCTCTTTAAAAAAAAAAAAAAAAGCTGAAACTAGAAATTCCATTTGACTCAGTTATTCCCCTTCTAGGTATCTTCCCGAAAGAGTTAATGACACTATATTACGTTGATACCTGCATACCAATTTGGAAATGGCCTATATGCCTATGGGTAAAGAAAATGTAGCACTTACACACAAAGTAGTATTACTCTGCCGTAAAGAAGGATAAACTTGAGTCATATCTAGGAAAATGGGTGCACCTTGAGACCATAATGTTAAGTAAATCAAACACATAAGCTTAACTACTGCATGGTTTCTCTTATACGAGAAATCCAATATATAAAGTGAAAAATAAGACAACAGGGAAGAAAAAAAAAAAAGGCAAAGTTATTGTACTCCAGCATGGTCAATACATTTCAAAGTGTACCTTCATTTATTATAATTGTCTTACTGTGTTTTATGTTTTTTGGCCTATTAGTTTGGCTGTTAACCTATTCATGATAATCATCTTGATAAGGGCTTATAAAATAAATAAATGTAATGCTGACAAAAAGAAAATTTTTAAACCAGAGCTGGAGGAGAAAAGGGAAAAAACAAAGAACTGAGGTGCATTATATACCCGTACCAATTCCCTAAAATGAATTTAATCATTATGCACTGAAAACATGTACTAATAAAAAAATAAATAAAATACACGTTTCTTTACATCTGATCCAAAGAACTAAAAACTCATACTGCCCTGTATATGCCAATTTTGTAACTTTGCTGAATGAAATTATCTGGGGAAAAAAGTAGGGAAATAGTCTAAAAAGTAACAATTATGCTCATTTATGAGCTGATGCAAATGAGCAACTAAAATCAAACATTCAAACCTTTCAAAAATTCATACTTAGTTTGCAATGCAAACCAGAAACACTACAGTCAAATGTTGTACCATCCGCAGAGGTTACCATGCTATCAAGTAAAAAATGAAAAACTTAAAATAAAAACCAAAGCTACTAACTTTGCGCATGTATGTTTAATCCTGCAGCCTGATTTAGAATACTGTGCTCACCTGTGTCTCAAAGTGTAACACACTCTTTTTACTCATTACTACTCAAAGAACTAGAGACTAAACTTTTGTAAAAGTCAAGGAGCACTACTCATTTAATACACAATGTGCCCAAGGCAGAATTTAAAATCCAGGGCTGGGCATGGTAGTTCACTCATCTAATCCCAGCTCTCAGGAGGCTAAGACAGGAGGATTCCCCCAAGGTTGAAGCTACAAGGAAGTTAAAGGAAGGCCTAAACTACATATTGAGACTGCAGCTCAAAAAACCAAAATAAAACAAAAAAATGTTAAAATCTTTCATATAATCCGTATCACTTCATTATCTTTACAACAATTTGGGGAGAAGGAATCATCACCTGTCTTACAGAAAGGAAACAGAAGCATTTATACTTTGGTCTAACTAGAATAGTTACCCTCACCCAAGCCAATGCACACTCTTCCCAAAGAAGTCATCAGTTTATATGGTTTATCAGAATTAATATTTGCTCTGATAATAAAATGGATATAAGCACACATAAAAGCTACAATCTGAAGAATAAAATTGTAGAGTTAACACTCCGCCACTACTGGATAATACCAAAAATCATTGGTAACAGCAGCTAGATGGTTCACTTCCCTTTTTAATGTCTCTTGATTCGTCCAAAACTCCTTCCCAAGACTGAGGCAGAAAACCAGAAATGTCAAAAGAAAAAAAGAAAAAAAACCCAACTTAAAATAAATGTAGCATTTGTGCTTAAAATATGTACATATGCTTTTCACAAGAGAAGAGCTGAATAGCATTACTGAGTTGTGAGGTATTTTTTGAGATAATGAAACAGAAAATGTTTAAAATGCTACTTTATAGAAGCACAGAAAAAAATTAAACAGGAATACTTACTTTCCTCTCCATGAATGCTTTGTTGTGTAGAAACACGCCAAATCCTTATTTTCCCTAATTATGTTCATTTTGTGCTAAATTCTGTAAGATAAAAATATAGATATATAGTGTTAGATGCTCTTAATTTTTCTTGAATCTCTCATTCCAAAGATACAACAGGTCTCTCACTTTCATATCTCTATGAGACCATAATGTTTTTAAGAATAGTAGTTTGTTCCAAGCTCTCACACGTTTGGCACTCATACTTTGACTATCTGTTCCACTAGTCTCCCCAACTCCTGCCGCCCCTCAACCTGGAAAGGGTTTCTTATAGACAAGGAGTGCCTTCAATCAGCATCCCTAAAGTTTAGTGGGATACTGAATTGCATTGAATAAAAAAAAGTCATAAGAAGAAATCAATCTCACATTGACAAACAATGCTTTGACACATGAAGAGCAGGCATCAAACCAATTTCAAAAGGTTTTGCAAAGTCAGTCACTTTGCTTTCACTGTAATTTCAAAGGGAACCTTTTGTACATAAGAATTTTAAAACAATTTTCTCATTATAAAAACAACGCACGTTGGGAGGGCGTGGTGGCGCACACCTGTAATCCTAGCATTTGGGAAGCTGAGGCAGGAGGATCAGTGTGAGGTCAAGGCCAGCCTGCAATACATAGTGAAACCCTGCCTCCAAAAAATAAAAAAAAAACCCAAGCATGTCCACAGTAAAAAAAAATCTAAAAATCTTCAGTCATAATTCATCCCAGCATCTAAAGGTGATCATTCTAGCCTCCATTCTCACATTTAGAAAAATCATGTTTTTTGTTTTTTGGTTTTTTTTTTGGTGGCGCATCATGGGGCATGCCTGTAATCCCAGCACTTAGGAGGCTGAGGTGGGAATACTGCTGCTATGAGTTCAAGGCCAGTCTGAGCTAGTGAGTTCAAGACCAGTCTGAGCTACATAGCAAGACTACCTCAAAATATACTAATTTTAAAATCAAGTGAACTTTTCCTAATTGCTAAAAACAATTTTTATTCAAAAACATTAATGTCTTTTGACATGCAATACATATACCATAAATTTTCTTTTAGCTGGGCGTGGTGGCTCACGCCTGTAATCCCAGCACTCGGGAGGCTGAGACAGGCGGATCGTTGTGAGTTCAAGACCAGCCTGGGCTACACAGTGAGCTCAAGGCCAGCCTGAACGGCATAGTGAGACCCTGTCTCAAAAACAGCAGGGCTGGGGATCTAGCTCAGTGGTCTAAGCACCTGCCTGGCAAGCACAGGGTCGTGAGTTCATTCCCCGGTGCCGCAAAAAAAAAAAATAAAAATAAAAATAAGATAAAGGATACAATTCCATGGTGTTTAGTATAGTCAGAGTTCTACAACCATCATCACTATTTCTAAAACAATTTCATCACAATAAGTAGCCCTGTTAGCAGTCACTCCCCAGTCTTCTTCACTCAACATCTGGCAGTCACTCACAGACTTTCAATCAACACAGAGACACATGTCTGTCGGCCATACTGCCAAATAGTACTCTATTGTATTGATATATCACATCTTGTTTATTCATCAGCTGACATTTGTGTTCTTTTTGATTATTATGAATAAAATATGAACACGTGCATACAAGTTTTTGTGTGAACATGATTTGACTGAGTGGCAAAAATATTTTTAAACAAATCTCATCTTGAAATTGCATTCTTCATTTCTGCTTGTTGTTAGATTATTAGCCACAGTGTTTGTACGAACACTCATTCCCTAAATATCATATGATTTACACATTCCCCTCCTTCAGTCTACATTCAGATGTCACCTTTACAATGAGACCTTTCCTTAACTATGGTGTTTCAAACTATAAACATCCTCCTCATTCTACATTCCCTATTCCCTTTTGCCCTTGCTCTTTTTTCTGGATAGCATCTTTCATACTTTATTGTGAAATCTATTATATATTATTCCCGTAATCCCACTGGACTATCCAGAGAGACAGTTGGCCTGTTTAGCCCACTAATGTATCTCCAGAGCCTACAAGACTGCCTGACATAAAACAAGTGTGCAGTAAACATATAAGTGAATGAATAAATCTCAGGGCAATCTCAGGGCAATTCTGACATCCACTTCAAAGTGATACTCTGACAAGAGAACCCTAAGAGTTTCATAAAATTTTCTACAAAAGCATCATTAATTCATGCTCTGAACAATGTCGGAACCACAGGTAACATCAAGTGTAGAGAAAGCTTTTATTGTTACCAAAAAGAAGATGTTTGTCATACAACTGACAGATTATGTATATATATTAAGTGTAGACATATCCAAAAGCAGTCCTGACAGTTGGTTTGGTACTTTATTTGCTTATTTCTAGATTATGCATCTGAAGTGACATAACCAGCCAAATGATATTTATTAAACCCGACCAATAGCCCTTCCCTCCGAATCATCAGCAGTAAATAATATTGCATGGGGTTGGGGGGGGGCAACAACATAGGCAGCATCTCTGCTTCAACAAAAAGTGAAATATACAAGTGTTCAGATAATTATTTTCCCTTATATAACTCAAGATTGGAACAATAAAAGAGAAAGATGGAAAGAAAAGGTAAATGACTGACACTGAAGAATGGGGCTTGATTCCTAATTCATTAAGACATCAAAATGACCACACCAAAGGCTTACCTTAGACAAGCTGAGGAAAAAAATATGTATGAGAAAAGACAGGCTGATATCATTAAGGGACTTAATGATAAAATTAAATATAAGGCAGAAAAAAGTAACAAAAATTTTTAAGGTAACAACCGTAAAAGAACTCCAGACATGACCTAGAAGAAAAAAAAATTCCTAATAAATGCACAAGTGGAGAATAAAAGCAAAATATTTGTGCAATTAATAAATAAAATAAATTTAATATAATTTCATTAAATAAAACACAGAGAATGAACTCATGGGTATCACTGACTTGAGGGATACATGACTCAAACAGACCTACCAGCAAGAGAAATCAAACAAGTTTACATTAAGAAGGTTTATCCATAACTTTTGGAGACTCAACTTCACAGGGGAGATAAAAGCAACAGATTTCAAGAAGGCTTTAGGTTAGGATAAACAAAAGGAGAAAGGAGAAAATATAACAGTAATATAAAAGTCAACTACCAACCACCTGTAACGTTAAAAAAAAGAAGAAAAGAAAACTATATTCCTGATGCAGATTAGAATGGTGACAGAAAAACACCAAGAGGCTTAAAGAAACACTTCAATTTGGCATAGCAGAAACTCTTAGGGCCAATTTTCAACACATCTGACAATTTTCTGTCTTTAATGTTTTAGGAAGCAAGAAATGAAATTGCTACTTTGCACTTAATTTCAATTTTTAAAAGAAGGCCTGTAAAATGGAAAGGCTCTTTATGCTCCTCTATCTGAAAAGCTTATATACTTAAGAATGTATTCTAGAGGTATCTGAGGCAGTAGACAGTCACCTATATGGCCAAATAAACCCATGAGATCCTTTAAAGCTATTATTAGTGTTTGACAGTGCGCCACAAAACCATCCCTGCCTCTCCCTCCTTCCTTTCGATCCCATCATCTGGGACACCTCCAACCCCACCCGTGTTACACATGCTATACCTGTATTAATTAGTCTCAGAAACCCTTCAATCTTCCCTTGTGTTCCCCAATACCCCATAGCTCCCAAACATCTACAGGGGATTAAACCTATAATCAAGCGTCTTTTAGACAATGGTTTTCTTAAACCTACCCATTCACCCTACAATACTCCCATTCTTCCGGTACTTAAGCCTAATGGGTCCTATCGTCTGGTACAGGACCTTAGGGTTATCAATGATGCTGTTACCCCAATTCACCCAGTGGTGCCAAACCCTTATACTATGCTCTCCCACGTTCCTCCCTCCACCACTCACTTTACAGTCCTAAACCTTAAAGATGCCTTTTTTACCATCCCCCTACACCCTGACTGTCAGGATTTGTTTGTGTTTACATGGACTGACCCAGACACTCTCAGGTCTCAACAACTTACCTGGACAATGCTCCCTCAAAGGTTCAAGGCTAGTCCTCGTTTCTTTAGCCAAGCTCAGAGTACTTCCCCAGGCTCCTACCTTTCTAAGCCCTTTTAAACTCATGTATGGCTGACCATTCCTACTCCACAATCTTCCTACCTCTCAAAATCTCCCTTCTCTTGCTGACTACATCCCAATTCTCTCCTTCCTCCGACACTTGTTATGAGAACATGCTGACCTCTATCTTCCCAACCTTCTGATAGGACCAAGCCAGATCCTCCCATATCCCCAGGAGATTTAATTTATCTTAAAACTTCTAAATCCACAGGACTACAAACAAACTGGAGCAACCCCTACCTAGTCTACCTTGAAAACCCCAACAGAGATCAAGGTCGCTGGACAGCCATCCTGGTTCCACATCATTCAGGCTAAGTGGTGCCCTCCTGACTCTGAACAT
>RJWT010006433.1:0-29184 GCA_004365215.1 Cuniculus paca | reverse complement strand
GCACCCAGCTTTCCTTGTTATTTTTAAGAGATATTTCCTTTTATGATCACTAGCTGCAATCCTGTCTTCAAGATCTGAAAGTCTATCTTCAGTTTCTTTCGAGTAGTTTTGCCAGCTTTCAATGGAGTTTTTAATTTTCTGGATAGCTCTTTAAATCAGTTTCATGTATTGTAATTCTTTCCTGTATTGTTCATTGAAGGTTTTCATCATTTTCCTATGCTTTTCTTTTTTAAATGTCTTTAGATATGCTCAGCATTTCTTTCATTGTTTGTCATTTTTTCTTTTACCTGAGATATTATTTCTGATCTGTTTGCTTTTACAGCTTTGTGAAGTTGTTTCTTTACTTCAGTTATTATCCTTTCAGAAAATTTAGGTATGCAACTGCCAATTTCTTCTGTTGCTATGTCTCCTAGACTTGTTCTGTTTGGGATGGAGGTCTGAGATTACCTTTTGCTCCTTCATCTTGACATTCTCCTGGGTTCTTCAAGATGAGTGAGTCACGGGGTTCCAAGCACTTTCCACATTGGCTACCTGTCTGCAGCGTAGGTGAATGGGTCAGGAACCTGAGTTTCTCCTAACTAACCTAGGTTCCAGGGGAGGCAGTGGGTGCAGAGTAGGCTTCTCCAGATGCACATGACTACACCGAGGCTCCTCCAATGGTGGCAAGCCTGTGGGAGCTTGGTGGGCTGGTTCTCTTGGCTGGCGCTGCCTAATAGTCCCTGATGGTGGCTGGCAGGCTTGAGGAGGCATCTATGTTCAGTTTCTTCTTCTGGTGTTTACAGTTACGTGATAACGTCGGTGTTGCATCCCAAAGACGTGCTGGGTATGGAGCCAATCTTGGCCTCTGGATGTGGGGGCTGGGACTGGCTTTCTGTTGTAGTTCTCCAGTGTCCAATTGCTTTTTGCTTGATGCTGCTTCAGATGTTTCCACTTTACTGGCCTCACTGATTATTTCACCCTCTAGGGGTGTGTACGCATCTGTGCACTGGGTATTGTCCTGGGTCTTGGAGTTCCTGTAGGTCTTATATTCTTCCAGCTGGCCTGCCCTCCAGGATTTAATGGAGGGGCACAAAGATGTCTTTGTCCTTTCTTGCTTGCCAGATCTCAAGGAAATCCTTGAGAACTTCTGTATACAGGTCATGAGAGACAGCTGACGTTAGGTCTAGGCCATCTTTTTGAAAACCTACACAAGTTCTCCTAGATGTTTCCATGTACAGGGCTTTGGGAACTGTTCTATGCTTGTATTCTGGAATCTTATAATTAACAGATCATACCCACTTCCCCTGCCAGGTTTGCCACATGCTAATCTCTCTCAGTCCCGCCTACTTTTAGTGTGTCTTCATCATAATTCTGTAGTTAACCACTTACTAATAAAAACAAATAGCCTTTATCAGCAGCCTGCTTCATTGCCTAGTTATGACTAAGACATTTTCTTTTCTTATAACAATTGTTCCTGCCACTCTTTCTAGGCAGATACCAGTATATTTCCCTTTCTGGCTTTGAGTGATGAAATTAATTTTTTGTCTCTTTCCATTTTTTTCTGTGATTTATACTTTGTTTTCTTTCTAAATTATAAATACCTTTGGGAGCAGGGACTCTAGCTCAGTGACTTAAGCACCTGCCAGGCAAGTGTGAGGTCGTGAGTTCAATCCCCAGAGCCGCAAAAAAAAAAAAAAGAAAGAAAAAGAATTATAATTACCTTTGGTATGCCTAGCCATATTTCTTTTGGTTTGAATGCCTAGCTTGCCTTCCTTCTGTAAAATTAGTGCGTAATGGAAAGCAGATGGGCTTTGGAGTCATCCCTGTCTGGGTTCTAATCCTGGTTTCACAGTTACTTTCTGTATATGACTTTGAGTAAATTACTCAACCTCATCAAGACTCAGTTACCTTATATATAAAATAGTTGCATATTTTTTGCCTCAGAGGTTTTTTTTAATGGATTTTATAAAGTTCCTAATACATTTAGCAGACTCCAAATGCTTAGACTTGTTCTTATTTCTTCTCTCCCTCCTATCCACAACTGTAAGTGTGCCCTTTATTATATTTTGGCAGCATGTAATCTTTCAAAACCTTCTTTTTAAGACAGAGTACATACTGCGTATATTGATTCATTGTAAATTTGACCAATTTAGTATTCAGAGTCTTTGGAACTTTTTAAGAGTTACAACTTTTTTCTCTTCACTCATGTTCTGCTTTTTTCTCCTATGCAGAAGAATCTGACTAATTTTCTAAAATTTTTATTCTTTGTTTTTGTTAGAGAGTGGTTTTAAATTACACAGGATTTAAACAGCTTTGCTTTACTCTCAAAATAATTAAAATGTGAACTGAATTGAATGAATTTAACATTTGTAATGTCATGTCCTTAACAAGTGGTGGGGTATTGCTGAGAAATTGTCTGTTTGCTGGGTGTGTGAAGTGGTCTTTGTCCACTATTGATCCGGATGTACGGCAGTAAACTCATATATGCCACTTGGCTTCTTTTCCCTTCTCCCTTGCCCTGCCCTTCCCCCCTCCATGTGTGTCCTCCCCCGTGCCCCCGTGCGAATTTCTCATTGTTCTCATTTTTTTGATTGCCCAGTGTTTGAACCTTAAATAGATACTGTTCATAATGAAATATTACGTAATGATTTTTCCAGCCTCAGGAGTATGTATTACTAGTTTATCTATCCAAAGAGAGCCACTGGTATAGGCTTGGGTCTTAGAGAATTGTCAAAAGTTTGTCCTATGTAAGACTTTTCTTTTCCCTTTTTTGAGACAGTTTTCTAAGTAGTTCAGACTGTCCTTGAACTTACTATGTATTCCAAGCTGGCCTTGAATTTACAAGAATTCTCCTGTCTCAGCCTCCTGAGTGCTGGGGATTATAGGTATGCACCAACATTCATGGCATGTCATGTGTCAAACTTTATAGACCTGATCTATAGTTTGGCCTCCCTTCTCTCCTTTTCATAACTGATTGTGAAGAAGAGTAAGATTGACATCTCTGGGTTCATATGCTGTTAATTTTAGAAATAAAATATCTCTCATTCTTTTGGGTGGGGGGTTGTGTTAGGGATTGAACCCAGGGCCTCATGCATGCTAAGTAAATGCTGTACTGCTGAGCTACATCCTCAGCTCTCATATTCCTTTTTCTTTCTTGGGGAGGGGGTCAGAATCTTGCTATGTAGTTTATCCAGGCCTGAACTCACTTTGTAGCCCAGGCAGGCCTCAAGTTCACAGCAGTCCACCTGCCTCAGGCTCCCAAGTGCTGGGATTATAGGTGTACACCACCAAACCTACCTCTCATATTTCTTTTTTTTTTTTTTTCTTTTTTTTTTTTTTTGCCGTACCAGGGATTGAACTCATGACCTTGTGCTTGCCAGGCAGGCACTTAGGCCACTGAGCTAGATCCCCGGCCCTTGTCTTTTTGAGACAGGGTCTCACTATGCCATTCAGGCTGGCCTTGAGCTCACTTTGTAGCCCAGGCTGGTCTGGAACTCACAATGATCCTCCTGTCTCAGCCTCCCAAGTGCTGGGATTACAGGTGTGAGCCACCACGCCCGGCTCTCTCATATTCTTTGAAATGTCATCAACTGATGGGTTTCTGTAATAGATCAGTGAAATGGGGAAAAAAGATAAGACAGTGGGGTTACAGCTCTAGATTGAGACTTATAGCACCCAGTCAAGTGTAGTGTTAGAACTTTGGCTGCAAGTATTTGGTTGTTTGTAATAATGGGAATTGAATCCAGGGGTGCTAAACTATATCCTAGCCTTTTTTTTTTTCGCTTATTTTTTTTTTTTTTTTGCACTGGGAGGTTGAACTCACGACCTCGGGCTTGCCAGGCTGGTGCTTACACCACTGAACTAAATCCCCAGCCCTTGTCTTTTTGAGACAACACCGGGCTCTGTGTACTCTGGTTTTAACGAATAAGCAACCAGGCATTTAACCATGGATTAGGTTTAGATAAGCACAAAATTAACATTGATTCTTTGCTAGATATGATACTGACACTGAGATTAAGAAAATGTCTATACATTTAACAGATGTCTACTAAAATATGTGGGTTGAAATGATGCTTGGTTGTTTTTTTTTTTTTTAATTCTGCAAAGATTAGGAAAATAAGACAAATGTAGTCAGGTATTGATAACAGTTGTATCATGGTTGTGTGTATATCAAATTATTCTGTTTTATTTTTATCTGATAAGAGCATTTTTATAGGCTTGTAAAGTCTATTATTTGTCTTGTCTTACTAAATGAGAAAAGACTTAATCAAGAAAAGACTTAACCAGGTCTTTCCCCCCCAACTCCCCGTAACCAGGTCTTTCATACATATGAGTAAATATTTTTTTGTTGCATAAAGTAAAACACAATCATTAAATCTATGGAGTCAGTAACACTTTTGTCTTTTTTTGTTTGTTTGTTTGTTTGTTTGTTTGTTTTTGGGCCTTTTTTTTTAAAGACAGGGTTTTACTATGCAGTTCAGGCTGGCCTTGAGCTCACTTTGTAGCTCAGGCTGGTCTTGAACTCACTATTGGAGTGCTGGGATTACAGGTGTGCGCCATCACGCCCAGCTTGTTTGTCTTTTTGAAGGTTGACTCTGCTTTGCTTTTATCTAACTAACTGAATCCCTGTCTTCACCAATGTGGTAATTCTAAACAGAACTTTTCTGAGAAGTCTTTTGTATAGTTCCAGGCTCATTAAAATCTTACAGTTGAAATTCTTTCTTCTTACAGCTCGTCTTCCTATTTCCCCAGCACTCTTCTCAAAATACTTGGTTATGTCCCATGCCCTGTATGTGATGTTCTGTTTTTGAGCACCCATGCAAGATTTTTCACATCCATCTGATGATTGGATTTTGGTGTCATAAATGACTTGGGGCAATTGATATGTCTTTTTAATTTTTATATTATTGGTATAGTAAAAGTAGCAAAAAGCAAAACTGCTCATGAATAACTGTGTGACACTTCTGTAAGATGTGAACTGTGTGAGAAAATGTATGCTGTACCTTGCCAAGAAAGGCATATTAGAATTTAAACTTGCTCCGGAATAATGTTTATTATTTCACCATTTTCTGGTTCTTTGTAGAATCAAGACTTGTTTGCTGCATCACAAAATAAAGAATTCGATCCTCTTGGTCCTTTGCCACCTGGATGGGGTAAGTCACATGTATATTTTTCTTGAAGTTCTGTCATTTAAAAAATGTTTATCATAACCTACTTTTGTTTGAGTGAATGGCTGGGAAGTTTATAGATGTATCAGTTTAACTTGTAGTGGCAAACATGCATTAAAATCCTCAAATGTTCTAAGTCAGTGCATTAAAATACAGTTTAATTGGAAATAAAAATTATTTTTGTCCCTTTTTTTTTTTTGAGACAGGGTGTCACTATGCAGTTCAGGCTGGCCTTAAGCTCACTTTGTAGCTCAGGCTGGTCTTGAACTTGCAACAATCCTCCTGCCTCAGCCTCCCAAAGGTGTGTGTCACTACACCCGGCTAAAGATTATTTTACCCTTCCAAAGTTTCAAAATGATGATTATTCAGCAATAAAAAGTGAGTGAACTATTGATACAATTTACATGAACTTCAAGGGAATTATGTGGTTTTGTTGTTTGTTTTTGGTGGTCCTGAGGAATGACTTTACACTGAGATACTTTCTTTTCCCCAGCCCTCTTTAATTCTTTTTTTTTTCTTTTGGGTACTGAGGGTCCATCTCACAGCCTCGCGCTTGCCAGGCAGGCACTTATGCCACTAAGCTAAATCCCCGGCCTGCCCTTTTTTATTCTTTACTTTGACATAAAATACTAGGTTACCCAGGCCACTCTTGAACTGGCAGTCTTCCTATCTCAGCCTCCTAAGTAGTTGGAATTACAAGTGTATGCCACCATGCACAGCAGAAAGCATTTGTTTAGTTAAGAAGTTGATCTCAGAAGATTCTATACTTGTATCACTCTGGTTTCTGTTATAACCAGATACCTGAGGCTAGGTACTTTATAAAAAAAGATATTTACTTAGCTGATAGTACTAGATGTTCAAGGATATGGTACAGGCATCTGCATGGCTCTGGTGAAGACATATGTCAGATGGCATCACAATGGTGGGAGTACGTGTGAGAGAGGGAGATCATATTATGGCAAGACAAAAAGTTAATGAGACTTTAAGTGTCTTCTAAGAGCATACCCATAGTGACTTAATTACCTCCCACTTGTTTCTGACTCTTAAAGTTCCACCATCTGCCAACATTGCCACACTGAGGACCAAGTTTTATAACCCTTGGAAAACACTCAACCCATGATAGTACTGTAGTATTAAATATATATGCCATTCTCAAAATGACAAAACTGTAGATGTACAACAGATTAGTAGTGGTCAGGGGACAAGATAGGTGGGAGATGAGTGCAAATATAAATGGTAACATAAAAGAGTTCATATGTGATGATGAAGTTCTACATCTTGATTGTGATGACACGAATCTATACATGAGATAAAAATATGTAGGATTATGTTTTCATCTATATGAATTACCTTTAAAAAATGGTGAACATTGAAAAGTGCAGTTAAGAGAAATACACCAGTGTAGTTTCTTGTTTTTGATATTGTACTGTAACTACCTAAAATGTCACTGCTGCTAGAAACTGCTTAAAAGGGTATGTTGAGACTGTACAGTTTTATTTATTTGTTCATTTGTTTGTGGTGCTGGGGATTGAACCTAGGGCCTGAGCACATGGTAGGTAGGTACTCTGCCATTGAGCTACATCACCAATCCAAGACTGTATAATGACAATCTTGGGTTTTTCTAAAGTACAGTTATGAATTTCATTGACTTAGCAGTATTTTAAAGGACAGCGAAAAGAAAGTATGTGAGGATGGTGACTTCATGCCTTCCACAATGGAGCATATGAATATGCCATGATATTGAGTACATTTAATATCTCATTATTAAACTTTATCAATATTCATTAATAACTTTATTAAATGGAACTATTCTACCAAATTTTTATGGTGTTAATACTATATAATTATCATAGCACTGTGACAAGATTTCAGAATAACGATGGCAATATTCAAAGTATACTGTATTGAGACATCATGAGATTAATGCAAGTTTCTTTTGGCTTCTGCAGTTACAAGAGGTGCTCAGAGTGGTGGCCATTAGTTTCCAGACATGCGTTAGTATAGCAAACTGCTGAAGTGTGTATACATTTTTTTGGTGGACTCTATATACAATTTTGGATGAAAGCTCATGAGAATATAGATAAGGGAAAATAGCAGGGCAAAGCCAATTTTGGGGCTGGGTGTTTTATCTTTTTTTTTTTTTTTTTTTTTGAGGCTATGTAGTTGAAGCTGACCTTGAACTATGTAGCCCAAGCTAGTCTCGAACTCATGGCAGTCCTCCTGCCACAGCCTCCCGAGTGCTGTGATTACAGGTGTGCACCACCACACCTGGCTAATCTCATATTCTGGTTAATTCAAAAAGTGGTATTTCAAGATAGTCTTATTTGGAAGCATTGATGTGAAGATAAATTGCTCTAACACTGAATAAAGGAAGAAAAAGATTAACATGTCAAGATCACGTGAATCTGGGCAATAAATACTTTTTGTATAAACCTTGTTTGAAAAATTCCATTGCTCTTTCATTAAGGTTATATATCCTCTAAACCCTCCTGTGAGTCAAATGTGAAAAATGTATTAGGCCTTACCTACAACTGTTACTCATTTACAACAAAGGAAGTATACATGAAAGTGTATTCTATCTTTACCAAAGTCTGGTGGTACTCTGTATTTATTGGAGCCTTGCCCTTCAGAGGCATATTGAACCTGACCTATCAGGTTAGACATTGCTGGTTTGCTCAGCTTTATTTCTACAGTTGTTGTATATCCATGTTACAGAAAGAGAAGTCGATTCACTAGAAGGACATATCTGAAGGATATATAGTTACTTCCTTAATTTTATTGCAGAAAAACTATGTCCTATTTCAGGTGCTGGTCAAAAACAAAGACTTACTCTTCTAGGGCAGCTGTAGAATAAATCACGGCCGGGGATTTAGCTCAGCAGCATAAGTGCCTGCATGGCAAGTGCAGGGGCGTGAGTTCGATCCCCAGTACAAAAAAAAAAAAGTCACTTGTTCATAAAAGCCTGAATTGTGGCCCATGTTGCCTTTATTAGATAAGCTTTCTTTTTGGTCCTTGGTTGCTTTCTTTATCATTATCTTCATCCAGATCATTCTGATTTTTGCTTTAGCCAATGACACTTCTTAAAATACTGCTTTTAAAGACCTATCCTCTTATGGAGGTTATCAGTTTCTTGCCCTATTTTACAGTTTGCTTATTTTTAGGTTTCACACACTTAAACTTGAAATGCTGTCCCTTTCTTAAATGAGTTAACAATCATCCTACTGCTCAGGGTAAGCATTACTTTGTGACTCCCTGTCTTTGGGATACATGCCTTACTTGTAGAACCAGGGATGACACTGGTCCTGTAATTAGATGAGATCCATCTGCTATACCTATAGTATTGTCACAAGACACTTAATCTGTGTTTTCATTCTGAGACTGACATGACAGTATTATTTTTGTGACAGAATATATATATATATATATATATATATATATATATGTATATATATAATTTGTTTTGTTTTGTTTTGTTTGCAGCACCAGAGATTGAACTCATGACCTTGTGCTTGCCAGGCAGGTTCTTAGGCCGCTGAGCTAGATCCCCGGCCCTTGTGTTTTTGAGACAGGGTCTCACTGTGCCGTTCAGACTGGCCTTGAGCTCACTTTGTAGCCCAGGCTGGTCTTGAACTCACAAGGATCCTCCTGTCTCAGCCTCCTGAGTGCTTGGATTACAGGCATGAGCCACCACTCCCGGCTCAGAATATATATTTAAACCCAACTTTGTAACCATCTCCAACTCATATGAACTAGGGATTACATTACCACCTTATAAGTTGACAGTAAAGAACTTCTAACACGCATTCATTAAAGGGACTAAAGAACAAAGAATGCTTAACTATGTAGTTTAACAACGTAGCTTAATAAGGTTTTGTATACCCATCAAATGTATGCCCCTCAAATGGATTACCCATCAAATGCATAGCTTTTCATTTTCATATGGTTATGAAAGAATGCATAGAGTAGCAAGAAGCTTTTGTTTTACTGCTTTATTCATCAAGCCAGGAAGTGTAAGATGTGCATTCAGATTTGATGTTCAGTAATGTCAGTATTGTTTATCTTGTGGTTTTTCATAAAAGAAATCAACTCTGTAGTTATAACCCTTCTTCTCATTAAGTAGATGAGCGTTCAGTTTCAAATGTGTCCATCTTTGAAATCTTGTCATAACCTCTTCTGAGGAACGCTAACATCTGCAATATACTCTTAGAATCTATATGGTAAACAAATTTGGTATTAACTTTGTCTTGCATCATGTTAGTTTCTGAAGGGAAAATCTCTGACCCTGAAATCTAAATTGACATGACAGATAAAAGATGAATATATATGCTCAGTTGTGCTCTTAGGTTTGCTTTTATGTTATAAAATTTACTTTTTTGGGGGGGTGGCGTACTGGGAATTGAACTCGACCTCACACTTGCCACGCAGGCCCTGTGGCACTGAGCTATATTCTTGACTTGAGTACATATTTTTAAATGAGAAAGATAATTCTAAAGTCTGCAAATAAGTGAAAAATTTAAAAACTTAATAAACTCTCAGGACATGAATTTACCTTGCTGTCATGTAACAGATGGAAACGATAGCATTGTGGGTGCCTATCTTTCCTTACAAGATAACTTTAGTGTTGATGGCATGTTTCTACACTTCATTCCTTGATCAGCAAAGCCTGTGTTAATATTCAGAGTGCGTTACAAGACACAGAATTCCATTTTTCTGTATATTATGCACATGTGGACTTTGTTGTTTTAAGAAAACAACAACACTGTGTAGTCCAGACTATCCTTGAACTCCCTCTGTAGCCCCGACTAGCCCAAAATCCTCCTTCCTTAGTCTCCTGAGTGCTGGATTGCAGGTGTGTACCACTGCACCTGCCTCCCACCTGGACTTTAAGCTTAGTTGATACAGCGGGTAGCAGAGATGTCAGGAGTAGATTCATGATACTAGCATGTCATAATATCACTGCTACTTGAAATAATGGAATTACTGCTGGAAATATTTTTTTACCAAATACTAGTTTGACAAGGTATAATTTGGCCTATGACTCATCCTATAATATATTGCTTAAAGAAAGGTCTAAACTATCTTATTTATGTGTTATTTGAAAAATGGGTATCATTTTTACAAACCACAGAACATAAAAGTTAACTTTCTCAACATGGAATTAAACTCAGTATTTTGTTTGAATATTGCTTATTCTTAGTGTGCTGTTTTAAAAGCTTGAGTTCATTTCATAATCTTTAATACGTCAGTTATTCATTTTGAGATATGTTGGCCAAATTAGAAAATTCACATACACCAATTCTTTTAAAAGAGTCAGTTGATAATAGAGAAATCAGTAGGTTAAAGGTAGCAGATCTAAAATTGAAAGTGACAACCTATTTGATTTGCTTATTAAAAGAGAAAATGATATCCATGCATCTTCTAAACCTTAGTGAGGAAAGCTCAGAAAAGCAGGGAAAATTCTATGCAATGGGAACAAGAAACAAGGAGAAACCTAAAGGAAGAGGCAAGTGGGGGCGTAAGCAGCAGCTTTAGATGTAGTAATCAAGTAACTGAGCCTTACTGTCCAGTCCGGACTGAAAGTTATTACAGATATCTAGGATTTTGGAACTGAGTATATTAAGTAACAATGTTTTTTATAATATGAAGGCTGGGAGTATAGCTCAGTACTAGAGTGTTTGCATGGTGTGTACAGGCTCTCTGTGTGACTACTACCACTGTAAAAGGAAGACAGCAAGTTACTCCCATCCCTCATAGTCATTTAAAATTTTTTTTTTGTTTTTTTGGGGTTTTTTGGTACCAGGGATCAAATTGATGACCTCGCACTCACCAGGAAAGTGCTTAAGCCACTGAGCTAAATCCCTGGCCAGTCCCCAGTTGTATTTTAAGAAATGAAATGATGGGGGTGGAGTGGGGGCAAGAATTCCTAAATGGAGACTCCAGTTTTCATCTTATTTCTGATACTTCATTCTGAGGTTTTAGATAGTTCTCTTAACCTGAGCTTTATTGTCAGGATAAAACTAAAACTACATACCCCACGGGGCATTTATGAATAAACTTGAGGTTGAGCTGAAGGTGTGGCTCAGTGCTAAGAGTGCTTGTCTCAAATATAGAGGTACTGGATTCAGTCCCCAGCACCACAAAAATAAATAATGAAATGAGGTCATGTGTGAAAAGCTGTTACTTTGCTGCTGTTGATTCAACTGAGCTGAAAGGCCCTATGGGCAGAACATTGTGAATTATATCAGTTTAGCTTCTAGGATGTAATAATATCTCTGTAACTTTAATAATTATGTGCATTCTATAGTCAAGTAATAAATCTTTTTAGGATGTGATGTAGAAACTATAAAATCAACGCAATGAGATGTAAGTTCAGTTCATTTAAGATTTGAATAAAAAGATTATGCCGACATTAATGCTTTGCTTTGTTTGTTTGTAATAAAGAGAAGAGAACTGATAGCAATGGCAGAGTGTATTTTGTCAATCACAACACTCGAATCACACAGTGGGAAGACCCCAGAAGTCAAGGGTAAGAACTTTTCGTTCTAATGTGTCTATAACCTCTTAAAGATTGTGTGCCTCTCTCTGACTCAGTTGCATACTTTCCCCCAAAAGTCTTCAAACATTAATCACCTACATACTTTAAAAACAGAAAAATCATTACTTTTTTTTTAATGAAAAGTTTAAGTCTTTCTTCAGAGTAAGAACAACTCACTGGCATATGAGATGCACTTATATCCACATATTCACTTATGTATACTTATTATTAGTAAATTCAGATTAATAATTCTGAAGCAGAATTTCCTCTGAGATCACTGGATAGAACTGGAGATGCGACTTAATAAGAACCATTAGATACTCAGTTTCACCAGCCTTAGCCAAAAATTAACATTTTCTTCTGTTGTAAGTATAGGCTCCAACCTAGTAGAATTAGCGTTACCTAAAACTGTCCTAATTAGAAATTGTACCGTTTTTAAAATATTAGGTGGTTGATACAGATACTGCAAAATGTTTATACTCATAAGAACTTGCAAGTAAAAAAAAAGAGAAAACTTGAACGTTTTTAATGTATTGATAGAAATACCTTTTTTTTTTTCTTCAGCACCAGGGATTGAGCTCACGACCTTGTGCTTGCCAGGCAGGCACTTAGGCCGCTGAGCTAGATCCCCAGCCCTGGTGTTTTTGAGACAGGGTCTCACTATGCCGTTCAGGCTGGCCTTGAGCTCACTTTGTAGCCCAGGCTGGCCTCGAACTCACAGTGGTCGCCTGTCTCTGCCTCCCAAGTGCAGGGATTACAGGCGTGAGCCACCACGCCCGGCTAGAAATACCTTAATACAAGGTTGTCTTTTCAATATTTTGATAACTATGTTTACACAATCGCTTATCTTAGTAACATACAGTAAGTAGTCTGTGCGTTTTTTGCTAGGACTAGTTTAACAAAGTACATCACAAATAAGAGTAGCTTAAACAACAGAAGTTATCTATAGTTCTGGAGACCAGAAGTCCAAGATCACAATGTCAAGTAGAGTCATGCTTGCTCTGAAAGCACTAGGGAAAGATCTGTCCCAGATCTCTCTTCTACCTTTTTGTAGTTCCTTGGCTTGGTGTCAGCCTATTTCCGGTCTTCACGTGGCTTTCTTCCTGTGTAGATGTTTTTGTGTCCAAATTTCCTCTTACTATAAGAACACCAGTTCTGCAGAATTAGTGACCTGTCATATTCCAGTATAACTTCATATTAAACAGTACATTTGCAGTGATCCTATTTCCAAATAAGGTCACATTGTGAGGTGTTGGTGGCCAGGCCTTAATCATAAGCATTTGAAGAGGAGATGTGTTTAATTCACAAGTCTATAATACTATGCATTTATCATACTGGCAGTTCCATTTTGTGAGGAACTTGGCAAACCACACTGTCAATTTAGGCATTAACCAAAAGTAATTAATAGGCTCCTAAGACCACTTTTACTTCACTGCCTACAAATTCTGCTACAATCATTTTCAGGTATAAATTCAGTGGAAATACTTGGAATTCACTGAAACCTAAGTTATTATAGAGAAAGAATATAAAGTAGAACCAGCAGAAAGGAGAAATGCATAAAGTAGGGTCTGGGAGGACTCAAAAAATCATTGATGCTAAGTGTTGCCAGTCAGAGCAGTTTCTGGTATCCAGAAATTTTTATTTGTGTTTGATCCTCTTGGATGACCTTTTGTCTCTATCCCTTCCTAGGGCTTTGGAATAAAACTCTAATATCTAATTCCTCTACAGGTCAGAAGTGATGTAGCATGTCCCCAGCCCATAAGCAGACTTATAACAGGCACACTCCTGGTAGATCGCCTCGTAATAGTTGAGGACCTTGTAATAGTTCAGGACCAAAACCAGACTCTTTGCTTATAGTTAATTCTTTACAGCACACATTCTTTGACTTAGAAGTTTTAGTAACTTATGTTCTGAAGGTGTGCTTTAAATTCAATATACTCGTTACTGGATGCCAGCAGACAACAATTTTTTTAATGGAGTTAATTGCGTTTAACTTAAGTTCATCAAAAAAGTAACACAAAACTATCTTTAAGGATAGAATTGAATAAATTACCTTTATGAAATTTGCTACCAGGGCTGGGGGTCTAGCTCAGTGGCCTAAGCGCCTGCCTGGCAAGCATGAGGTCATGAGTTCAATCCCTGGTGCTGCAAAAAAAAAAAAAAAAAAAAATTTTTTTTTGCTACCACTTGGACTCCCCTTTGGATTCTTCAAGTTTGAGTTTCAGGTTTCTAAAATTAGAATCAAATTTTTACAAGCACTACAAATGACCTAGTTCTAATTTTTAGTAAGACAACTTGTTACTAACTCTGTCTTGCAATTATAACAAAAGAGAAACCTCATTTTACATTTTTGGTAGTGTATTTTATGTAATAGTTGCATTCAATAATAGGAATGCAGTTAAATATTCTTAACATTTTGGTGTGGTCATTTCGGTGTATGATTCAGGGCTATGGTTTTTCTTCCGAAGTGCACTTCAGGAAGATGACACTCCTAACAGTAATGGTAGCTGTGTATAATAGCCTAAAGTCCTCCATAGTTTCCCTTTCTGATGTGAACTTGAGTATTTCCACTGCTCTCTCATATTAAACTTACCAGATGAGAAAATTTAGGCTGTAAAATAGAAAAAAAAAATGAAGTGGCATATGTGGATACAAATTGCAAAGTTTATTTTACCTAAGCAATTAAAAAAACTGATTGCTATTTATGTCAAAATACACAGAGGTAGCAGAAAAGGTATTCAGTGGTGCCCTGCTCACTGTCATGTAAAATTTTGAAATATGAAAATAAAATTCTTAGCCAGACGTGGTGGCTCACGCCTGTAATCCCAGCACTCCAGAGGCTGAGACAGGCAGATCATTGTGAGTTCGAGACCGGCCTGGGCTACAAAGTGAGCTCCAGGCCAGCCTGAACGGCATAGTGAGCCCCTGTCTCAAAAACGTCAGGGCCGGGGATCTAGCTCAGCGGTCTAAGCGCCTGCCTGGCAAGCGCAAGGTCATGAGTTCAATGCCTGGTACCGCAAAAAAAATAAAGAAAGAAAAAAAAAAGAAAAGAAAATTCTTAGGTCATTAGTGTTTTGAATATTTATGCTAATTCCTCAGTTATTTTAATACATAACAGATTAAAATAAAGTCATTTACATAACTCACTATTGTTGTATTGACCTGGTTACTGTTATAAAACTCAAGTAATTTTTGCCAGGTAGGAAGTTGTTGGCCAAACACGTATGCTGAAATATGACAACTGCTATACTAGCAGTATATAGGAAGAATTTTGTGAGACCTGAAGAAAATGAATCTAGTAGGAGGAAAAATAATAATGGTGTTAAAATTTTAGGACTTAATTTGTATTAAACTTTTTGCTTGTCTCATTCCTCATGTAGTCTTTGTACATGATATCATTACCTCTGTTTTATGGCTGAAGATACCGGGGTAGAGAGATTAAACAGCTTGCCCATGACACAGAATTTTCAAGGTATAAAGACAGTTATTTAAAAAGTGCATAGGAAAATTACATAAAGAACTTTTGAGTTGCCTTAATGGAAAGAAGAGATGTAGGACAAAGAGAAAGGCTTCATTTGGGGGTATGATCACATCTTGTTTAGGAAAGTATTGAGTAGCCAAGTGCCATGAAATCACAGGATTCATGGAAGGGAGCCAACTTTTTGGGTGCAGAGATGAATCTGCAATGGACCATTGAAGCCAGCATATAGAGTAAATGCCAGATGGGGAAGTTTAGATCTTATTGTTGGCAGTAATGGAACAATAATGCATTTTGAAGGGAGAACTAGGTGAATGAGATCTCTATTTTAGAAATGAGATCTCTATTTTAGAAAGATAAGCAATATTAATATAAGTGTAGCACCAGAACGAGACTAGTAGTAGGAAAATCCATTAGATAGCTGTTGAGAAATTTTAGAAGAAAGAAAATGGTGTTGCAGGTTGAAATATGCAGTGTGAATATGCAGACTTTTAAGGCAGAATGGATAGAGCTCAGTAACCATGAAATGTTTTAAGTTTATTCAGTAAATGTGAGAACATATGGAGAAATATGGTGAGAGACTGAATAGATGTTGATTTTTAATGTTGAGACAGTAATAAGTTTAATGTGTTTGTGGGATATCTAGATAGAGATGTCTAGGAAACAACTGAAAATAGTGGACATGGTTTTTTTTTATACTTTTCCTCTATATTTTATAGCCAATTAAATGAAAAGCCCTTACCTGAAGGCTGGGAAATGAGATTCACAGTGGATGGAATTCCATATTTTGTGGACCACAATAGAAGAACAACTACCTATATAGATCCCCGCACAGGAAAATCTGCCCTGTAAGTTTTCTAAACATTGTAGATTAAAAGTAAAACTAATTTCTCAGGTACAGAGATCTAAATTAGCAAGGAATGGAAATCTTACTATTTTTTGAGTTGGTTTGCCAATAGGTCTTTATTCAGTGAATCCTTCGTGCATTTTTAGTTTTTCGCTTGCACTTTAGAAATTTTTTATATATAGTCATGTGTCACTTAATGATGAGTATGTATTCTGAAAAATGCTTCATTGTGCAAACATCATAGAGTGTACTTACACAAACCTAGATGGTGTAGCTTGGTACGCACCTAAACTATGTGGTATACACATCCAGCCTAGGTGATAGAGGCTATTGTTTCTGTGGCCGCAATAAAAGATTAGATCAAACATAGGAGAAAATCATTAAATCAAGAGACATGGTAAACTCAAGTTGTTTACTGCTTCATACGGTAAATATTATGGCGTACTGTTTAACCATAAACTCATTTTTTATGTAAGCAAGAGTGTACCCTAGAATAATGATAAAAAGCATAGTATTATAAAAACATAAACCAGTAATTTATTATCGTTCTCCAGTATTATGCACTATACGATCAGCATCACTACAACCATGAGTCATATATTCTGCTATGATGTTAAACTGGCTACAGATCAGTAGCAATAGGAATTGTTCAGCTCCTTATAATCTTACAGAACTTTTACTGTTATATTTGGTCAATCATTGACTAAAACATTGCTACATCACACATCAGTGCATTCTGAGTATTCAGAGTATTAATCCTTATTAGATAGGTTAATTTTTTAAAAACAATTTTTAAGACAGGATGTTTCAGGTAGTCTAGGCCACCTTGAACTTGGTAAGACCAAGGCTGGCCTCAAACTCACGATCCTGCTGCCTCAGCTTCCTAAGTACTGGGATGATAGGTGTATGGCACAATGCCCAGCCCTAAATTTTTTTTTTCTTTTCTGTTTTTTTGGTACTGGTTATTGATCTCAGGGCCTCATTCATTATAGGCAAGTGCTTTACCACTGAACTGTATCCCTGGCCCATTTAAAAAGTTTCTCAAAATAAAATAAAAAATATAGTTTCTCCTATTTTGTGGATTTTTTACACTATATAATGTCCTTTGATGTGCAGAAATTTGAAATTTTGATAAAGCTGAATTTTTCTTTTGTTGCCTGTGCCTTTGGACACATATCCAAGATCACTGCTAAATCCAAAGTCATGACGATTTGGTTTTTTTTTTGAGTGTTTTATAGTTTTAGTCGTAGCATTTAGGTCTTTAATACATTTTAATTTTTACATTTTGTACTGGATAAGAGTCCAGCTTCATTCTCTTGCTTTTTATATTCCATTTTCCCAGCACCATTTGGCTTTGCCAATAGGCCTCACTTCTTACAGGCATACAGAATCTCTCAATACCATCACTGTGGGAACATTCGACATCCAAACCATAACTGGAATATGAAAGAAGGGCAAATTGGAATATGAAAAAAAAAAAAAAAACTCCTACCAACTTCTTTTTAAAGCCCTTTAAATTCCCCAAATGACCCTTGCAGTTAGATCTCTCTAGCCAGACCTGAAGTCAATGAATACATTGACTGGTCTTTATCCTACATACCAGTCTGCCTAGTTGACTAGCGAGTCTCATTTAAGGACAAATGGTAGAGTGGCTGTTGGGACAGACACATTCTCAGATAGAACCGCATTTATTGAGCTCTTTTAGATTTGGTTACATATAGAAGAAAATCCCACAACTGTGGCTTTATCAAATCAAAGTATTTTTTTCTTAAAAATGGTCCTGGGGACATTTAGATTTTTTTTCCTTTGTATTAGGAATATGCTGAGTATTTTGTACTTGGCTGTTAATTACTGAGTGCATAGAATATTTGCTTTCCTTCAACGTTACTTTTTTTTTTTTTTTTTTTTTTTTTCTGGAAATCAGACTCAGGACCTTACACTTACCAGGCAGGTGCTGTGCCTCTGAGGTACATCCCCAGCCCCAGCATTATCATTTATAAGTGGCTATATAGATCTTGTTAACCTTCGTTCTTCCTCAGAGACAATGGACCTCACATAGCCTATGTTCGGGACTTCAAGGCAAAGGTTCAGTATTTCCGCTTCTGGTGTCAGGTTAGTATTGGGTCTGTGTTTCTGTACTCCTTTCTTTTGTTATGTTGCTCATATTATACAGTGATCATGAAAATAACTCACAGAGAAGTGAACAGAATGGGAAGTGTTGGGGTCTTTTTTTTCTTTCTTTAGGATAGAGAAATATATTTATCAATTAAATAATTTGTGACTTGGCGGCCCGTGGTGGCACACGCCTGTAATCCCAGCATTCAGGAGGCTGAGACAGGAGGATTAAAGCAAGTTCAAAGCCAGCCTGAACTGCATAACATGACCCTGTTTCAAACTAACAAAAAAGTGTGGCCTCTTTTGTTTTTCCAGATTAAGTTGGAAATCATTTGAATGAGAAAACATTGTCACTTTTCCCTTAGCACCCATTACTTACACATTGCATAAATTTTCAAATATGTTAAAATTTTTTCTGATGTTTAACTTATAAATGACATCTGTTCATGCATAATATTTGATATAAATGATTTTGATACACACACATGTGTTCATACATGTATGACCATGTATGTTCAAATATATTGCATTGAGTGCTTTTTTTCCAAACATGATCAGCTACTTCTGATGTTTAAATTATTTGAACTAATTATTTCTTTTTGGATTGTAAATAAAATGAACGCAATTCAGTGTTAGGATGTCAATTTTTTCTTTTTTTTTTTTTCCCAGCACCAAGGATCAAACTCACGACCTCGCGCTTGCCAGGCAGGCGCTTACGTCACTAAGCTAAATTTCCAGCCCTTGATGTCAAATATTTTTCAACTTCAAACTTTCTGAACTAGTATTTGGAAATTAGGCAAAGATTTGAGTCATTAAGGTCTTGTGCATATTAGATACTGTTTTCTTCTGTTTGTCATATATTCAGTAATCTATAATCCACATGAATGCTTATAAATACATGGATAAACACTAAATATAAATTTATAGTCCTTTTCTGTAAAGAAAGATAAAACTTTTACCTTCTGGTTTTTTGATAGGCCGTTTTAATGGTGAAAGTTGACTTTAAATCATTTTTTCTATTTCAGCAACTGGCCATGCCACAGCACATAAAGATTACAGTAGCAAGAAAAACATTATTTGAGGATTCCTTTCAGCAGGTATTGTCTCATTCACTCCATCATTTGCCTTATTGGCTGCCAGCCCCAGGCTACCTTTTAGTGCCAGTAGTTCTATCTGAACAGTTTTGAACTTGAGTTTGGAGTTCTTAAATTTTTAAATTTAATCTCATTGCCAGCTACCTCATACTTAGCATTTAAGAACAAATATATAATGTGATATATAGTGTGTGGGCATGTGCATCCCATGTGCCTGTCTTTTTTGTGCTTGTAAGAGTCAGAGTAACATAAAGTTATTAGTGAGTTTAAGTTTCTATTTCTAAGTTACTAAGAGTAAATTTGAAATAGATATACATAGGGAAGTGGGATATCGGTAGGCAAAGATCTGGAAATACCTGTATAACCATTGTGGGACGGATGAAAAGAGGATGAGACTTAGTTTTTATCTTTCTGTGTTCTTTGATTTTTAAAAAGAATTTTGCAGCCAGGTGTGGTAGCACACTCCTGTAGTCCCAGCCTTCAGGAGGCTGAGGCAGGAGGATTGTTGCAAGTTCAAGGCCAGCCTGGGCTACAAAGTGAGTTCAAGGCCAATCCAAACTGCATAGTGAGACCCTGTCTCAAAAAGACAAAAAAAAAAAAAAAGAATTTTGCATAAGAAAGTAATTAGTCTTTGGCAACAATGTCTGAATTTTCAGTGAAACTCAACAAATTTTTTTACTCCCCTCAACCTGAGTCAATTTACTGTTTACCTTTATTTTAGCACCTAAATGTTAAGTGGTTGTGTTGTAGAGATTAAAATAACTTACCCCCCAAAAAATCTTAAAATGAAAATATTTGTCTAGTCTTTCTTTTATGGCCAGATGTGAAAGTGATTATTTTCAAGCATCTTTGATACTATAGTAGCTGCAGGTTCAAGAAATACTGAACTGGGAGCAAAGAGAAAAGATATTGAAATGGTTGGCAGTAACTGCCTACTTGATTTTAGAGATAATTGTGTTGATTTCTAATGGAATCTCAGTTATTAAAATTTAAAGGAAGCCAGGCGTGGTGGTGCACTTCTGTAATCCCAGCACTTGAGAGGCTGAGGCAGGAGGATCTCTGCGAGTTTGAGACCAACCTGGGCTACAAAGTAAGCCCAAGACCAGCCTGAAGTGCATAGCGAGATCCTGTCTCAAAAAGACATAGACAGATAGAATCAAATAAAATCTCAAGGGAAAAGCCAGTTGACACCTGCTATGTAGTATAGACAGCTTTTTAGTGGGACTTGGAGCTTGACTGAGGCCTTTTAGAGAATTACTGTCATACCCTTGATTTGATACAAGTCTCCAAGGCCATTGCCCATACCTAATTTTTTTTTTTTTTTTTTTTTGCCCATCCCTTATTTTTATATTTATAACCACCCTCTGTCCCTGAGAAGACAGTCTCTGTTAGGCCAATGTCTTGTAACATAACTTGCTGGTGGCAGTGTTGACAAGATGTAAAAAAAACTGACCCTTTATCTTTTGATTTCAAATCTAATGACTTTTTTAAATAACAGATGGTGCAAAAAGCTGCCATCTTACATTTGACATCCATCAAATAAATGGATAGTAATAATTTAAAAAAACAATTTGCTCCTGATTGACATGTTTTGAAATTTCTTTCTTTTTATCCTTGAATAAAATGGATTTTAAAATAAAATAAATTGATATGCACCCCCCCAAAAAGGAACAATTTATTACCTTTGCTTAAAGGTAATAAATCTTATGTCAAAATTAGCATTACATTTTATTCCTAGCTGTTGATAAAATTGCTCTAGATAGTGTTTTCTTTTGATAACATAGTACACTGCTTATGAGGGAAATTGTGGAAGAAAATAATTTTTTTTCCTTTATGCTAGGCATTTGTCAAAGAGAATTATTTAAAGGTAGTTTTAACTTTGTGACATCTGTCATCTGTCATTTGCATTGCTAGCCTATATTATTTCTCCAAAATGTATGTCATAAATATTGAATTTTTTGGTCATACCTGAGATCAATCAGTGGATCTTTCTGTTTTTTGGTTTTGTTTTGTTTTGGTACCAGGAATCAAACTCAAGACCTTGCACTTGCCAGGCAGGTGTTTGTGCTGCTGAGCTACATCCCTGGCCCTTTTCTTTGTTTCTTTGAGTGAGATGTGATTTGTAAAAATTAGAACTCTGGCATAAGCAGATTATTTCCTGATCTTCTTTGGATGTTTAACTGTGAGAGTTCATTCTTCATAAAATATAGGCATTTTCTCTCTCCAGGCCCTTCCAGTTTTTTCCCTGAGGGCCATTAATTTATGCAAGCCTGTATTCACCCAATTTGGGGCAGATAATTAGTTTTACAAGATAGGTGCACTGACACTTGCCTGCAATCTCAGCCACATGTGAGGCTGAGGCAAGAAGTTTACAAAATTGAAGGCCAACCTGGGTAATACAGTGAGATGTCCAAAAGAAAAAAAGTTTTTAATGGGGGAAAATCAAATGACTTATCCCTTGTAACTCAATAATAGTACTGACCTTTAGCTCTTAAGATGATTCTCTTAACCACCTATTGCAGAACATGAAATCTGGGTAGTTTTCCCAAATATGTGTAGGATGCCACTACAATTGAGTTCCAAAGTTAACTGGTGTTTCTGCAACTACGGGTTTTCATTTCCAAGACTCAATTAGGTATTATGTTTACCTTTGGCTATAAAACCCAAACTTCTGCCGGGCATGGTGGCTCACGCCTGTAATCCCAGCACTTGGGAGGCTGAGACAGGAGGATCGTTGTGAGTTCCTGACCAGCCTGGGCTACAAAGTAAGCTCAAGGCCAGCCTGAAGGCATAGTGAAACCCTGTCTCAAAAAGACAAGGGCTGGGGATCTAGCTCAGTGGCCTAAGCGCCTGCCTGGCAAGCGTGAGGTCGTGAGTTTAATCCCCGGTGCCACAAAAAAAAAAAAAAAAAAAAACACACACCAAAATTCTACCTTCTGCAAAAACCCTACCTGATCTTTGACTCTGTGGCTGTAAACAATTTTGATGAGTCATTAGCAGCATGATTTGAGTGAAAATTATATGTGTACAAAATAACACAAATGTAGATACATATGAAACACTATGAAATTAATATATTTTCTGTGCTTGTGTTTTAATGAGACCATTAACACCTTTCTATGTGTTGAAGTATTTAAGTTGCCTATAATGAAGGAGGTGTCAAACTTGGAAGTGATAGAATGGTGTTTTCCTCACCTGTTTCACGAAGTATCTTACTTTATTGTTTTGTAGATAATGAGCTTCAGTCCCCAAGATCTGCGAAGACGTTTGTGGGTGATTTTTCCAGGAGAAGAAGGTTTAGATTATGGAGGTGTAGCAAGGTAGTGATAATATGAATACTCAGAACTTAGTTCCTTTCCTCCAAAGGTATCATTGCACTTTGCTTGCAAGTATTATTTTTTCAATCTTATATTGCAGGAAAATGAAACATAACAAATTATTGTAGCTTTTTTATGCTGCAGCTACAGGATTTTAACAAACATTTCAGCACTTTCTTTCTAAGGTACTGTTGCTGTCACCCACATTATTCATTTAATCCTCAGAATAATCCGGTGAGGTAGAACTTTACAGGGGAAGAAAAGGTTTAGATACGCCTA
This sequence comes from Cuniculus paca, assembly GCA_004365215.1. NCBI lineage: Eukaryota > Metazoa > Chordata > Mammalia > Rodentia > Cuniculidae > Cuniculus > Cuniculus paca. The sequence continues at coordinate 6,372 of RJWT010006433.1, read as the reverse complement.
AGGCAGAGTTAAGTTGTAGAGCCTGAATACAAGTTTCCATCATCTAACCAGTAACCATTGTTTAGTCTACCACTTTATATTTGGTACCAGGGGTCGAACTCACGACCTCGTGCTTACCAGGCAGGTGCTTAGGCCACTGAGCTAGATCCCCAGCCCTACCACTTCATATTTGTTGCATAGAGCACAAAGGACCTTATAATGATAGAGTCATTTTCGTCCATAGAGAACATTGATACAGGTAATAGTGACTCCCGTTTCCAGCTAAGACTAATAATTTGTCCTCTGAACGTAGAAGCCTGTATCAAATAGGAGTTAATTTCTTTGTATTGGAGCTTCTACTCAAACTTCAGGAGATGGTCTCAATCACAAAATTGCTTATTCAGTGACAATATGTCATACATGTTTAAAAAGTCACATAGCAATAGCAACGGGGAAAGGCAAAGACTTTGGGGTCAGGACTGGATTTGAATCTTGTTTCTGACCCCAACAGTGTGAACTTGGAGAAATATCTTCATGTCTAAAATAAGAGTAGTAATACCCGTGTTTCTAAGATTATTATATAGCATAGAAATGCTGCTTTTTAGTAACCTGATTCAGAGCCTCACTCTTTGTGATCACTAACTGGCGGCTATATTCTAGTAGTGGTTCTTTATATTATGTTCCAATATATATGAAGTGTTCACAGTTAAGTAATAAATATTAGTGGAAATATTTTAATTTTATACAAGTTAAAAGTAGTTTAAGAGAATAATAGAAATACTCAACCTAGTTCCTTTCCTTCAAAGGTATCCTTGCACTTTATTTGCAAGTATTTTTCTCAATCATATGTTGAACAGCTAGCAATATTAAGCCAACAATATGAAAGTATAAGAAGCATTATCATCAGGGACTACAAACTAACAGGAAGGCAAGTGTAGGACATAGGCAGATACTACAATTGTTGGCTTATATGTGTTTTATCAGAATCCACCCCATAATCTTATGTTAAGATCGGTTGGTACTTTTGAGCACTTGAATTAAAGTTTCTCAGACTGTTTTTCCAGTATTTCAGCAGATGAAATTAAATGCTTGCTATACTATCTCTGAAGTTGGAAGATTTTTCATATTCACCCAAGATGTAAGGAGCAGTAGCACTCTTTGAGGATCACTGTGGAATTTAGTAGTACATGGAATGTTTGATGCATTTTAGCTCTTCTAATCACCTGAGTTAATAGTGAATTTTAAACTTGTTTATTTATGCTATTCATCAATTCTAAAACTTAACAGTTTAGCATTTTGATGTCTCCGAAATTGTGATATGTTGGTAAAATTGGGAAAAATTTTAGTGGTTCTTTAAAGTCAGTCATACTTTAGATTCTTTGAAATACGCACTATATAAAACATCTCTGTAAAATAAATGTTTTTGAACAAAAGCAAGAAAAACCAGCAGGTTAGAAAACTATTTTCAGTGGAGGCATGCAATTCCATAGAACTTTATAGCACTGCTCTTTGATTTGCTGTCATGGTTACTTAGAAAATTTTTCATCTTGAGTTTTCTTTTGATTTCAGAGAATGGTTCTTTCTTTTGTCACATGAAGTGTTGAACCCAATGTATTGCCTGTTTGAATATGCAGGGAAGGATAACTACTGCTTACAGATAAACCCCGCTTCTTACATCAATCCAGATCACCTGAAATATTTTCGCTTTATTGGAAGGTTTATCGCCATGGTAAGTGTAGAAAACTGTGCATTTACTTTGTTAATTTATACTGATTTTTCTTACATATGCCATAACAGATGATGTGATGAAAGTTTTATTTAATGAAGAATTCACCTTTCTGACATGCAATGACTTTTTGCAGTTATCTCAAGTAGTTTTTTGTTCCTCTTTTTATATAGGCTCTATTCCATGGAAAATTCATTGACACGGGTTTTTCTTTACCATTCTACAAACGTATCCTGAACAAACCAGTTGGACTTAAGGATTTAGAATCTATTGATCCAGAATTTTACAATTCTCTCATCTGGGTGAAGTAAGTTTCTCTTTACATTTAGTTTATTAAAATATAATCTATATGGTTTTGTTATGGTATTGGTAACTTAAACTATGAACCTATAATGCTTATATAGAATTTAACTGATTTATGCATCAGACCTGTCTAATTGTTTAATGTGATAAATTTTAGAGTAGTACACACTAAACCAGTAATGGCAAAGCTTTTACAGACTGAGGGCCCAAATTGCAACCCAGAACCCACTTATTTATTGCAAAGTTCCAACACTGTAATTAAATCTGAATATTGAGGTTTTAGTTTAGAAAAAACAAACAACTGTTATCCAGTGCTGGGACAACTTGGCTCAAGTGCCTACAGAGAGGGCTCTCTGTGCCTGATACAGCATGTGTGTCATAGGTTCACCACCACTGCCCAAGACCTCAAGGATAAGTTAGTATGGTGCTGACTTTAAAGCATAATCTTCTACTTTCTTTCTTTCTTTCTTTCTTTCCTTCCTTCCTTCCTTCTTTCTTTCTTTCTTTCTTTCTTTCTTTCTTTCTTTCTTTCTTTCTTTCTTTTTCTTTTTTTTTTTTTTTTTTTTTTTTTTTTTTTTTTTTTTTTTTTTTTTTTTTTTTTTTTTTTTTTTTTTTTTTTTTTTTTTGTCTTCTTGAGACAGAGTCTCACTATGCCATTCAGGCTGGCCTTGAGCTTATTTTGTAGCCCAGGCTGGTCTCGAACTTGCAGTGATCCTCCTGCCTCAGCCTCCCAAGTGCTGAGATTATAGGAGTGTACCACCATGCCTGGCTTTTCTGATTTCTTCTTTTAATGTTAAAGTTTAATGTTAATTATTTAAGACCAAAGTTTAACTTTTGAATTAAGATTGGACTGATGGATATAACAAATAATACTATTTTCATTTATGCAGAGAAAACAATATTGAGGAATGTGGTTTGGAAATGTACTTCTCCGTTGATAAAGAAATACTTGGTGAAATTAAGAGTCATGATTTAAAACCCAATGGTGGCAATATTCTCGTAACAGAAGAAAACAAAGAGGAATATATCAGGTGAGAGAGAATGTTCCATTTGACATAGTTTAGCCTATCTGTTGATAATTATCTGGTAATAGTAATGGGATAGTATTATAAAAGATAATATTTGCTTTTGTAATAAGCATTATTCTGAATAGGCAGTTTATTTCTCATTTCTAGTTTAAGCTCCAAAGTGGGAGTTTTTTTATAGAGTAGAAGTGATGTTGGGTCACCCTTTTGAATACCAATTCTGTGACCACTATGCCCTATAATGTGCCATTGAAAAGCATTTCAAATTTACACACAGATATTTTCATGGGGAATATTGTAAGATGAGGCAAAATTTGTAAGTAAAACACTGGTTTATGGTATAGCCTCTGTAATGCTTTGCACTGGTTCATACTAACAGCCTTATTAGTTCATTCATATCTTTTCAACACCAGTTCTGTCTAGTGAGGGCTGCTATTCTTTTTTGTTGTTGTTTTGGGATGTTGTTTTTTTGTTTGTTTTGTGGTACTAGGGATTGACCCTTGTGCATACCAGGCATGTGCTTATACCACTGAGCTACATTGCAGTCTTTTTAAATTTTATTTTGAGACAAGGTCTTGCCAAGTTACCCATGTTGGTCTTGAACTTCTGATCCAACTGCTCAGTATCCTGCGTAGCTGAGATTATAAGTGTGTATCACTGTATCTGCCTCTGCTTCTTAAGTTCAAGTTTCTGCATCTCTGGCCTGATTTTCCTTTCATAATTAAAATTGCAGTTTTAGCTATATACTTAGGGACGGGGATATAGCTCAGTGGCACAGGGCCTTCCTAGCAAGCATGAGATCCTGAGATCGATTACCAGTACCATAAACAACACAACTATTAATATACTTGTTGTTAAATCTGTCCCTTTAAAAAAGTAGTTCATTTAAAATATCCTTTAAAACTTATTTTCTCTTTCTTTCTCCCTTTCTCTTTTTTCTTTTTCTTTTTCTTTTTCTTTTTCTTTTTTTTTCTTTTTTTTCTTTTCTTTTCCTTCCTTCTGTTCCCCTCCCACTTCCACAGTTCCCCTTCCCATTTGAACATTTTCATCCTATTTCACAATACCTATTATACCTTTTAGTCCTTATTTACATTTTCCATTTCTCACACCAGAGAAACAAAGATAAAAGTAGTACAAGTGCTAGAGAAATAAAGTGATATCCTATGTGAGATGTTTCTTCCGCTGAATGAAGAATGAAGTAGAGCTGCTCTCTTGGGTACACAGGGCACCAAGGCAGGCTCTTCTATTGAATTCTGAGGCTTTTCATTTAACTCCTGATTACAGTTACTGCAGTTACTATCTTAAGGATTGAAACCCTCATGATGAATTTCAAGTTGCTCTTCCATTTTTTCTTCTTGTTCATTATTATTATAGTAAAAAACTAAGTCCAAACTAATATTCCTTGAAGACTGTCATCACCAATCCTCAAGAAAGTTTTTAAGCAAGTGCACATGACAGACTCAGGAATGTTAGGGTACTGCAGCAGAGCTGTAACATCTGTATATCTGTTTTTTCTAAGGCAACATCCATTAAGTGAGGCCATAGCTGCAGGAAAGCACATGAGTTTGGATGAGCTGCATCCAACAGTTCTAGGGATAAAGTGATGGCTCTGCCTTACATCTTTCTAGGAGTCTTGTTATGCCCCCAATTGCAATATGAAAGTCGGGTGTCTAACCAAAAGTTTACGTAGGTGTTGTCTTATCCAAAAAACTCTTCAGTGTTTTTATTGTTGTTTGTTTTGTTTTATTTTGTTTCGTTTTGTTTTGTTTTGTTTTTGAGAGATAAGGTCTCTCTGTGTAGTTTAGATTGACCTTGAACTCACTATGTAGCCCAGGCTGGCCTCTAATTCAGGGCAATCTTCCTACCTAAGCCTCCTGATTGCTGGGATTACAGGAATGCACCACCATGCCTGGCTCAGTGTGTTTTTCTGAACTATTCTTTATATATAGTTGATAAAAGTTGTTCAGATGCTGGAACATCTGGCTATAAACTTCAGTTTTTTTGTTTTTTTCCCCCTCAAAATTCTTGACTGCTCTGAGTTCTGGAATCCAAGTCCAAATCCCTGAGATACTCACTTTACAACGTGGGGCATGGTCTGAGCGTGCCTGGCTCTTGAATATGCTTGAATTTTCCAAGGGTATCAGTTAACGATGACACGTGTGTGGAATCACATTTAGACATTTTCCATGTAGCATAAACAGTTTTTCCCCATAATACCACAGTTGACTACTGGTCCCTTGTAGTAACTCTTTTGAAGTGTGTACTGTTTGAAATTTTGTGTTCTATATGGAGAGGTATTAGTGTACAGAGGTTTCAGTCTATAATTGGCTAGCTCCAAGGCAGGGCGGCATGGCAGAGTGGCATTGCAGAGGAGAAATAGTTCGTAGCAGGTAGAAGGTAACTACTAGCAACCTGGAATATTTTTTAAAAATGAAATTATATTTAGGATATGATTTGAGTTTTTCTAAGTTCACTGAAGAGGAAGATTTGTGCAGATATTGTTCAGACAATTGAATACCGATGTCTTGTGCTCTGGGTGTATGATTTGGGGATGACAATGCACAGTGTATGTACCATTGTTGCCCCCTGGTTGACGTGTTTTCAAATTTTGTTTTCTTATTTTTCTCATTGAAATAGAATGGATTGAAGAAAAAAAAAACGGATATGAGTTGGGCATAAAGTTGTCATTGTGATGAAGCTTAGACATTGTATACAAAGGGTTTTATTATATTCTTCTTTGGTGTTTTCAGGTTTTTCATAATAAAGTTTAAAATTCTTAGATTTTATACTTAGAATTTAAAGGTAAAATTTAAATATCCTGATAACTTTTTTCATATTTACTTGCCAGAATGGTAGCTGAGTGGAGGTTGTCTCGAGGTGTTGAAGAACAGACACAAGCTTTCTTTGAAGGTTTTAATGAAATTCTTCCCCAGCAGTATTTACAGTACTTTGATGCAAAGGAATTAGAGGTAAGTTTTTCATTATTCCCTTATAGCATTCTACTAAATGTCTGCAGGTATCTACTTTCTCATCTTTCCAGTGACAGTAGTTTTTATGCTTGTAAGATGTTTTGAAACATCTTTAATGGTTAAAGAAAACCTTAAGTTATCCCAAGATTTAAAAAAAAAACAAAAAACAGAGAGTACTACCTTTAAAAAAAAAAAAGTACCAAGATTAAGACTTACCTACCTACCTAGCCAGGCGTGATGGTACATGCTTGTAGTACCAGCATTCGGGAAGCTGAGGTAGGAGGATCATCATGAGTTCGAGGCAAGACCTTATCCCCAAAAAAAAAAAAAAAAAAAGCACCTACAATTTTTTTTTTTTTTTTTTTTGCGG